>DWMZ01000533.1:0-21744 GCA_018249855.1 Eueides tales michaeli | reverse complement strand
ATCTGTGAAATGACAGGTGTACCGTAATTCCGTAGTTAACGGTTAACTTTGCCATACGGCAATATTAGAAAAAGCGTTAATAGCTAGCTTGGATACTCTAAGCTGGGAAAGCTGAATCCGTCACAATTTTGTTAAGCAAAAATTTTTCTAATAACATTATTTAACCTTTTTTTTTCTTCGCTCTGGTAACAAGTCAAAGTGCGGCGTTGACTTCCGTCACTCAACACACAATGGCTTAAATTAGGCGGAAAGTGGGTAACGGAACGAAGTGTTTTAACACTACTTTACCAAGTTTCCTCTGCCTACCCTACCATCAGCGGGATACCGTGTTAAGTGAAAAAAATCGTTTTAGCTTTGTCATCTTTATTTCAATTCTTAATCATATTATAAAGCGGGTTCAAATCCCGCTACATTCATTCTTTTATAAGTTTCCTAAAAAAGATTTTTTCTTTCTTAAGTGTGGATTAACACTTTAAAATTAGTAAAAATCTTTTTGATTGCACTACAATAGCGATCGATGGGCGGAAATATTAAAAAGAAACTATATGCATAAAAATATATGACACCCTAATGTGTATCGAACCTAAATCACTTCAGAACAATGTCACATTATTATTCATAGCCTATTTAGCATGAAATATTATTATATTTCATGCTACATAATGTATAATGTTGCGACCACAGGTTGGTACGAGGCACTTTGGCAGTATCAACATTTTGGCAATATCAACTTCAAAGCCAAAAGGCGTCGCTTGGTAAAGTCTACTTTCCGACCGACGCAGCTCCAAATAGACCCGTGGCCCGTGGTGTGGCTGATTCACGAAGGCAAACCCTTGCTTACGGATCCTCTCGGCGGGTCGGTCTTGGTATGAATTTGGATAAAACCAAGGTAATGTTCAATGAACATGTCGTGCCGGGACTGATTTCTGTCGACGGCATCCCCCTTGAGGTTGTGCAGGATTACGTCTACCTTGGCCAGACTATTAAACTAGGCTGGCACAACATTGAGAGGGAGGCTGATAGGAGGATTCGGCTGGGCTGGGCAGCATTCGGCAGAGCTGCGTCGGGTCTTTACGTCGGCAATTCCACAATGCTTGAAGAAGAAAGTCTTCGAGTATTGCGTCCTACTTGAGATGACATACGGTTCCGAGACGTGGACACTGACGGTGGGGCTAATCCGTAAATTTAAGGTCATGCAGCGTGCATCGGAGCGAGCTTTGTGTCTCTCTCGCGGATAAAATCAGAAATGAGATTATCCGTGAGAGAACCAAAGTAAAGTAACGGACATAGCTCGTAGAATAAGCAAGTTGAAGTGGCAATGGGCTGGCCATATCTGTCGCAGGACCGACGACCGCTGGAGTAGACGAGTCCTAGAGTGGAAACCGCGTTTCGGCAAGCGTAGCGTAGGACGACCCGCTGGTCTGATGACATCCATAAGATCGCCGCTTGACACTGGATGAGGAAAGCAGAGGACCGAGCAACGTCGCGCGCTCTACGGAAGGCCTATATTCCGTGTACCGTCATAGGCTGATGATTGATTGTATAATTTCGACGTCTAATTATATAAAAAAAAACAGCGCGGCGTTGACTTCCGCCACTCAACAAACAATATGTTTAAAATTAGTTCGATAGTAGGGAACGGAATGCCTTATATCAGAGGCCAACCCTACTGCATGCGGGATTCAGCGAGAAGAATACTATTCAGCTTCACGCTGCAGACAAGTAGACTGAGTAGAACCAAGTGTCAAAACACTCTGTTCCCATTAAGACATTTCCATTCTTTACTCTCCGCTGAATTCAGGAGGCATTGTGTGTAGAGTGGCGTAACTCAATATCATGATTCTCCAGAGCGCCACCGTTACAAGGGACGTTGAATATTTCATTCCCCCAAGCGGGGATCGAATCCACAACCTGTCACGTTCACACGCTTGTCTCTGCGCCATGACAGGCTACGAAACACATATAAATATACATGAAAGAGTATGTAACCGTATAGTGTATACAGCGTTGTATAAAATACACCATGATTTTTTATTTCCCACGCCAAAGAAGCCATGAGTTTGGTACATTTTTTGCTCGTCTGTGGTTTAGCACTTCTCATCAACGTGAGGAGAATGACCTGACAATTATTCGGGAGCTCGTATACGAAGCGCGAATATTTGAAAAAAAAGTTCTTTTATTTCATGTATTTTACTTTGTATAGCTTCAAGTTGTATCCCACACATAGCTGGGTAGGCAGAGGGAACCCGGTAACGTAATGTTGAGACACTCCGTTCCCATAAGGACATTTCCGTTACCCACACACGTTACAGAGTTTAGTAAACGATTCTATCCCTGACTAAGAAGTTTAGGTTTTACATGATATGAATTGGATAATAATCTTAATTTAATATATATTATTTAAATATGTAACGAAATATGGTTCTTTATTATTTGTCAACTCCGATTTTCGTTATTAAGTAAAAAAACCAAAAAAGTGAACGATACCAGAGTGAAGAAATGAAAATTTTAAATACTACTTGCCCGCAGCTTCGCCCGCATGAATTGCATTATTTTATTTACTAATTTCAATTACTTTCGTAATCTAGTAACATTATCACTTTTAAGACAATATCTATACATTAAAAACTAAAAGTTCAGTTCAGAATAAAAATCTTTCGATTGCCGTAATACATTTTTATTAATAAACCAAATTCTTTAAAACAAACACTAAAAGTTGAAAAAAGGTTGCCAAAATATATTAAAAACTGTATTAAAATTTGTTTAGCCGTTTCTGACATTAATACGTAAAAACGCACGAATAAACAGATGAAAAAAAATATAATTACTTTTATGGGCTTTATTACATTAATGAACATGCCTTAATCCCTTTTTTATATTATTTCATACATCTTCCATGTACAGACAGTGATCATTTACAGAATTATAATAAGTATAGACTTGATTCTGACGCGTTCACAGGCACACGCTTGTGCCCCTACACCCCGACAGGCCTCATCATCTTCACCACGATCTTTTCACAATTAAAAAAAAAAAAACGCGGCGTTAAGTTTTGCCACTAAATATGCAAAGTATTTATTTTATATTCACTTCCCACAGTGACATACGAAGCGCACCTTAACGCCGCTAATTCTGCCATTCAATATGCAATGTATTAATTTCATGTTAGCTTCCGTTGTGACATACGAGGAGCGGCGTTTAATTACGCCACTCAATATGCAATGATGACTAAAAAAGAATTTAATCTCTTTTTTGTCTGGTAGCAACAAAAGTTAAACCTTCACAGGATTATTGCTTATTGCGGTTTGTAATTGATTCCAAGTAGAATGAAATTGATACGGCACTTATCATTTGATAAGAACCGTGAGAATATAGCTGATAATGAACATAAATATACATATTCAACACACGTGTGTGTATTTTGGGCTTAAATGAAATATTTAAAATTAACAATTTAAAAAGGCTATCAAATCTGGTGGAAAGTGGGGAACGAAAGTGTCTCAATGGGAACGGAGTGTCTTAACACTAAGGTTTCTTAATTCTCTCTGTCTACCCTATTACGTGTGGAATAGAGTATAGAGCTAAAACAAAATATTTTAATACATCATGGGAAGAAGTAACATGTGTTTAGTATTTTTAAATGGACAGAGAAATTAAACTAATTTTGATATACCTATATAATTTACCTTTCGAGCAAAAATCGCACCCATGCGTTCATCATAGTAATGCGAACTTCTACTGTGTCATATTGTCTATGGCCTAGTTATACTCATTAGTTTTTTACTGTTGTTAGTATACTCATTAGTTTTTTTTTAGCTTCACGCTGTATCCCGCACAAGGCAGGGTAGGCAGAGGGAAACCGGGAACCTAATGTTAAGACACTCCGTTCCACTTCCGTTCCCCACTTTCCGCCGAAATTAAGGCATTGCGTGTTGAGTGACGGAAGTCAACGCCGCGCTTTGCCTTATTACCAGAGCGAAGAAATGAAACATTAAATATTTAAATTGAAAATATTTCACATTTCATTTCCTCGACTGGGGATCGAACCCAGAACCTGTCGGTTACAGTCACACGCTAGTGCCGCTGCGCCACGACAGGCGTCAAACTCGTTAGTTTAAATTTATATGAAACTATACAATAGTAAAATTGTAAATGTTCACTTTCTGTACATAGAATATATACGAGACAGTACGAGATATTAGGGATTATTATTTATCAATAAAATCAAAAATAATTATATTTGAGGCCTGTCGTGAATGATTTTTAAGACGTTTGTATTTTGTCTGTTTGTGATGACTTTGTAAATACTAATTTCAGAATTAGCCTCATCCAATTAAGCGTAGTTTTATTGTTTTATGACAAAATTCCTACTTAGTTCAAAAATAAAAATGTTCGTATGGCTCTTCGATTATGGTCAGTGTCACGTTGTATGGAGAATATACGAAGGAGGTTGTACGGTAAAAAACAGGTTATATTACACAATAGGAGAATGCATGTTATAAAAAGAAGATCTAATTAAAAATTGCCTTCATCTATAACAAAAAAATATATATTAAAATAAATAAAAATGTTATAATTATATACAATATTTGATTAAACATAATTGCTACAATAAACTTTTCACTACGTTCCGCATATGATAGTAGGGTAGGCAGAGAGAATTTAGGAACATAGTGTCAAGACACTCCGTTTCATTTCCCAATTTCCACCGAATTTGAGGCGTTGCGTTGAATGGCGAAAATCTAGCGCCGCAATTCGTCTTGTTACCAGAGCGAAGCAATAAAAACATTAAATAATTTAAAAAATATGCAATATTTCAATTTCTTGAGTTCCCACAATTGGTCGCGTTTACAGTCAAGCTTGTGCCTCTGCGCCACAAGAGACCTTCAAAAACTTTAGTTTCGAATAACAAGGCATAAATAAAACGATAATTTTACTATCGAATAACACACTACAAAACAATACAGATTAGTACACAAATAATAGTACAGTTGCAGCGGGCGAAGCCGCCAGCGGTTCGCTTTATAGTAACAAATCATAATCACCCATATTTATAGCTTACCGCATATGAGCTAACTTGTTATGTATGAACGTTTTACTTTATAATTGCGGTTTTCGTGCAAAGGTTAACTGGGTCAAAGCCAGATTGGTTATTATTAGATTTAGTTTGATCACGAATGCCGTTTCAAATCGCTGCGTTAATAATAAATTATATTTCTCATATGATTTTGTTTAAAATGTACATAATAAAATTGTAAATATTAAAAACTTTGATGTGCTTTTAGAAATATATAAGGGATCGTCGTAGCTTAGCGGTACATACAGTGTCTGCCCGTGGACGTGGCAGGTTGTTAGTTCGATTCCTACTCGAGGAAATAATATATTTCATATATTCCTCTCGCTCTAGCAAAGCAAAGCGCAGCGTTGAGTTACGCCACTGAACACGAAATATATCAAGAATTTATCGGCTAGTGGGAAACGGAAGTATCTTAATACGAACGGTTTACCCTAACTCTAGGTCACCAAGTTCCCTCTGACTTCCCAGCTATATGCAAGATACAGAGTGAAACTAAAATAAATAAAAAGAAATAATATACTTTTTTCCTATAATTGGACAATCATTTTAAATAAAATCTACTATCAAATCCAAAACAAATATAAAGCAGTAAATCATTGGATATTTTTATAGTTTTCAGTAACAAGTCGCACCGGACGTCGTTACGGTCTCGGATGAGTGAACATTGAATCACGTTTTATATATAAAATAAACTTATTTTAAATATATAAATATATATTATATACATTTTTGCTTCTCAACTCGTTCCTTATTACTTTTAATTTTGTGCTTAGATACGATGCTTGTCGCAGAGTGCAGAGGAAATATAGACACCAAGTGTTAAAACACTCCGTTTCCATTAAGACATTTCCATTTCCCACTTTCCGCACCATTTAAATCATGAAGTATCGAGTGGCGGAACTCAACGCCGCGCCTTGCTTTGTTGTATCGAATTTATAGCCTGTTGCGTTTACAATTGCACGTTTGTACCTCTGCGCAACCATAGGCCTTGTTTATTATTTAAAACGCAATATTATATTGTAGACACTAAACAAGCAATGCTTCAAGAATTCCGCGAAAAATGCAAAATATTTTAATGAGAACAGTGTCTTAACACTACATGTTTCAAAGATCGTTATATTAGGTAAACACTTCCTATATGCGAAAAACAGCGTAAAACAAAAACAAAAAATAAATTAAAACACTTAAAAACACTTTTAAATTTGTAAAATACACAATAAGTTTTAAATGAAATGAAAAGTAGTTCGTTATGTACGATATAATTACACAAAAGCTCTAGAGACCTCGCCATATTTTTCTTTATACAGTTCTCGACCTCCCCTTCCCTTAGCGAAAAGCTTACTAGGGGTCGAAAATCAAAAGCAAATGCATTCACTTGTACTTGACATTACTTGAGGGCACATTGTGAAGTTGTTATATTCCATAGTATAAATGGATAGAAATGTAGTGATTATGAAAGTTTAGTATTCACGAAATCATGATACAATATATTTAATCATAATCATAATAATCAGCTTCACGCTGTATCCCGCACATCACAGAGTAGGCAGAGGAAACTTGGGAGCCTAGTGTAAAGACACTCCGTTCCACTTCATTTCCCTTCTTTCCGACGAATTTGAGGCATTGCGTGTTGAGTGGTGGAACTCAATGCCGCGTTTTTGCCTTGTTACCAGAGCGAAGAAATGAAATATTAAATATTTAAATTATAAATATTAAATATTTCATTTCTTCAAGTGGTGATCGAACCCAGAACCTATCGGTTACAGTCACACGCTTGTGCCGCTGCGCCACAACAGGCCTCAATTAATAAAAATATATTTAATAAGGCATATTTAATTGGAATTAGTTAAAAACACAATTACTATGAGGAAACTTTAATATTTCTAGTAGTGAACTGAATTGGCCACTGTAAGAACTGAATTTAATCGCACCTGCGCCACGACAGATCTCAAAAGATCTGACTTTGCTTGAAAAAATTAAATAGGTATAGGAAAAATGATTACATGTCTTAAATAAGCAAATTACGATAAGCAATTAATTAGCAAGTAATGGAAAGTTTTGAAGGAGTCTATGGATTAAAACTTTCAACTTATAGTATGTTGAAAGTTAACGTAAAATAGTACCAATGAACTTTACAATCACTGGGAATTGCTATGACAAATAATCTTAATTTTCCTGACCATCTTGAACTACCCATGGAAAGTCATTCTAGAATGTCACCCTTATCACATTAAAGACAATCAAAGTCATCAAACATGAACTCTTTTTTCAGTTTTACGCTGTATGCCTCACATGGCAGGGCAGGTTGCCCACGTTCCACCAAATTTAGGGCATTTCATGTTGAGTGGCGGAACTCCACGCCGAGCTTTGAGTGAAGAAGAAAATTGAAATATTTCATTTCCTCTAGTGGAGATCCAGCACACTACCTGTCGCGTTTACAGTGACACGCTGTGTCCCTGTGCTCCAAACAGGACATGAACTTTATCACAAGAAAAAATTATACTTTATAAGTCTATCTAAAATAAATAAAAGAATTCCTATGATACTTTATTAAAACGAGAGTATGGTGCAGAGAATGTTAAGCAACAAAGAATACATTGTTCAAAACAAGTCAAAGACCAGGTAAAATAGCTAAAATATTGGGGATATTACGGAAGTCATTCAACAGGCAACAAAGGTTTAATTTGTACAATAAATTAGAATACTAAGAAGTGTCAGATTATTTAATACACTAGGTTTGACCTGGTATTTCGGACGTGCGGTCAACTGAGAACAATGAAGTAACAATACTTGATGCTGTGAGACAAGTACGTGCCACTGGGAAGGCGCGAGAGTCGATTCCCATTCTGAGTAATGAAATGGTCAAAATTTTCATTTCTTCGTTCTGGTGGTAAAAATTATTTAGGCCCGCTACTCAACAACACGCAATAACTCATTTCGCCGGAAAGTGGGGAACAGGAAGTGTTTTAATGGGAACAGAGTGTATTAACACTACTTACTATAAGCGCGGATTCGAGCGTAAAGCTGAAAGCAAATAAATATATAAGAAATGTTTTACCGTTACATTTTAATTATGGATTTAAATATGGCCCTGGACAATAAATAGGATTATCCAACATAAAAAAGTTTCTTTACGTAAGAAAAAAGTTCCCGAGATAAGATCGTAAAAACAAACAATCTCTACTACATTTTAATATTAATATAAATACAGTGGTTGTTATTTTCGAGTGACATATTGTTTTTAAAACAATTTCCGTTTCCTTAGTCAAAGTAAAAAAAACTTATTTCAAACGACAATTGAAAAACAATGATTAACATGGTTTCTCTCCGCCTTCTCTGCTACAGTAGTTGAATAAAAAAAGGACAGATTCGATACTTGTTTCAATTTATTAGGCACTGCAGTTCGCTACGTTTGCCCGGCGCAGAATTAGCTTCGAGAACAAATTTAATGTCAAGTTCGTGCATAAGTGGCACTCTCGTTGCATTTTAAAATTGCGTAGGTTATATTAATTTTTAGTACACGATTTGTTTAAGTGAAATTTATGCACTACACATGAGTGCCAAACGCAACTATCTGAGTGTCCCTCTAATGTTTTCATTTCTTCGCTTTGCTGACAAGGCAAAACGCGGCGTTGAGTTGCGCCACTCAACACGCAATACCTCAAATTCAGCGTAAAGTGGGTGGGCTTAACGCTAGGTTCTCCAGTTCCCTCTGCCCACCTGGCATGAGAAAAAAAACTTATTTAATACTAATAATACAAAGAGTGTGTTGAACGTGCTGATGACTACAGCTTCTGAAAGAAATTTTCTATGGATAGTCCTTTTAACTACAGAAGTTTTATGATATTACATTGAATTAACTGTTACCCTATCTTACAATATCCACTTTCTTCAAACCGGCACAAATATGCTAATTAACTAGAATCCGTTCATCTTACCTATATGTGGTAAAAAAGTACATATATGCTCTCCCCTGAGGATCGCCCTCATACTTTTTATCTGAATTTCCTCTAGTATTATCAAATCTGTGATTTCAAAAGTCATCGGAGGCCTCTTCTCCCCTATCTTACCACAAATTTTTCCCCCATTTTCAATGTTTTTTGCAATTTTTTTATCACTCCTTTGCTCGACTTGTCCTAACCACCTGAGCATGTTCTTCTTTATTCTCACTGCGATATCCACGCTAGTACCTACCATTCTGTGTATCTCTTCATTGCGGACAATACAAATCATAGATTACCAAGATTATAAAATAGGCTTTATTGTTTTATTTCAATATAAACTTTCATTTGTTAAGGAGAGGAGAAAGAAGTAATTATTACTTTTGTTGAATAGCGAAAATCAACGCCGCAAGCAGCAATAACATAATTATTTTTTTATCGTTTATCAGCTTCACCCTGTATCCGGCGCACATGGCAGGGTAGGCAGAGAGAACTTGTTAACCTAGTGAGTGAGGAATTACGTGTTGAGTTGCGGAACTGAACGCCGCGTTTTGTCTTGTTACCAGAGCGAAGGAATGAAAACATTCAATATTTAAATTGAAAATATTAAATATTTCATTTCTACGAGTGGGGATCGAAACCACAATCACAACTGCGCCACTACAAGCCTCAATAGGATGTAGATTTTTTACTAATCTCCATAGAAGATGAATTAACGTCATTTTAATAACCATCATCACTTCCACAGAGTACGATATCAAAATATTTGATAAAAGTGTCGAATACAAAGAACAAAGAATATGTGAATTAATTCCTTTCACCAAGTAGTACTGTAGTTTCAATGTAGTGTCTAGAGACCTCAACGCTAAGCAGGAAGTCGTGAGTTGATCTGACAGAACTAGTAATTATGTCACGATTACGAGTGTTTTGTTTATCCATACTTATTTTGAGGCCTGTCTTGGCGCAGCGGCACAAGCGTGTGACTGTAACCGACAGGTTGTGGGTTAGATCCCCACTCGAGGAAATGAAATATTTAATATTTTTAATTAAAATATTTAATGTTTTCATTTCTTCGTTTTGGTAACAAGGCAAAACGCGGCGTTGAGTTCCGCCACTCAACACGCAATTCGACGGAAAGCGGGGAACGGAAGTGGAATCGAGTGTCTTAATACTAGGTTCCCAAGATCCCTCTGCCTTCCCTGCCATGAGCGGGATACAGCGTGAAGCTTGAAAAAAAAATCTTATTTATACTAATAATACAAAGATTATGTTGAATGTGCTGATCATAGAAACTGCAGCTTCCGAAAGAAAATTTCTATAATGGATAGTCCTTTTAACCACAGAAGTTTTATGATATTATATTGAATTAACTGTTAACCTATCTTAGAATGTGTTATATCATACATATTTGTTAGTTATTTCCATTTAACCACGCAAGCGAAGCCACTGGTAAAATATAGTGACTTTATAATAGTCTTGTCATGGTCTTTGCGCCACAAGCGTGCCACCGACTGGTTGTGGGTTCGATCTTGACTCGTAGAAATGAAATATTTACTATTTTCATTTCTTCGCTCTGGTAACAAGGGAACACACGGCGTTAAGTAAATTCAGTATATGGGAAACGGAACAGAATGTCTTAACACTAGATTCTCCATTTTCATCTGCCTATAAAAAATTACGCAATTAACTATCACATTATCGTTATTATTGTTATAAAAACGTGGAAATAAAAAACACTAACTACTTGCTATTTTAACAATCCAATTATATAATTAAATAATATTATTCACAGAGCTGAGTTCTTCAGTCGTAAACACAACATTTCAAGCGTTTTTATTTTTCGCTCCATTTAACCAAAAGACAATGAACTTCGCAACGAATTTTAATGTCAAGATCGTGCGTGTTCTTTCTTTTTAATCTGTTACATTTGTATCGCGTTATTGAAACAGAATATGAAGGATTTGGAAGTAATTACTTTTCAAAAATCAATTTACTAATGAAACAAGCTTAATTTTTGGCAACGTCTCAACTTCGACGGAAAATTGGGAACGTCTAGGTTCCCAAGTTCCCTTTCCTTACCTTGTCATGAGCGGGATACAAAGTGAAGCTTATTTTTTTTGCAATTTTTATAATATTTTATATCATTATAGGGTTTCCAAAAATGTAAAGGTAGGTTTAAATTAAAATTTAAAATGAAACACTTTTAAACGGATTAATCGCGTATATTGACTTTTTCGCGATTAATCCGTTTAAAAGTGTTTCATTTAAAATGTGTAACAATCGCGAAAATCAAAGATACTATTAAAATTTAAAACTCATGATTTTTAATAATAAAATTTTCAATACACTTCCAAGCCCAGAGAATGATATTATATAATATTTAAAAAAAATTATAGAGGCCGTGGCAGTAGAACAGCGTTTAACACACATGACACCACAGTAATGGGTGTGATATCCGCTTGAGGCAAAGATTCAAAATATTCTTTTTTCATTTCCCCTTTCGTGCAGGCTTATAATACCCTGTCTCGAAAATTCTATGGAAGCAAAAATTTCCCTCTCTACCTCAAAAAAAAAATGGCACTGCTCTTCATCACTGAATTATGATTAGCAAAGTGGAGAACGCCTATACAGTGGAGAACGGAGTATTATAACACTAATTTCTCTACTAGTGCGGAAGAGATAAATGTCAATCTAAAAAATCTAATTTCACTTCCAATTTTTCCAGGCGTTAAGGCTTTCAGTCTCCCCTCATAGTCGATGCAGGTAGTAAATAACCAGTGCTATGTCTCCCGTGAGGCTCGTCTGGTGATATTGCCCGTAACCTTGGTGTTACAGAGAATTAACAGAATTATACTGTATGTGGATACGTACGTAAATTGTCTATTCTGTTGTCGATGTTGTTGTACTAAAGTTACAAAGAAAATTTCACTTTTAATTAAGTTTTTCTTAATAATTATATAATTTAAGAGTGATAGCCATTTTCTTTCTGTACACGGTAAAGTAGTTTTTTTTAGCTTCACCCTGGTAACAACACATAGTAATATAGACAGTGCGAACTTAGGGATTGTGATCAAGAGACATGGAATGGAAATCTGTCGCATATACTATAGCATGCTTGTGCCTCAGCGCCATGACAAGCCTCAGTTTTGAATTCTTTCTCAAATATATTCGTATAAAGCCTTTTTAAATAAATCGCCGTCAATCAATGAATTGGTTAACACAACATTTTTTTTTTCATAATTTTTTTTTCATATTATAGGCACTCACGCGAGTGCCTCACAATACACGATATTCTCAATCACCTTTTCTTCCAGCTTGCACTCGATCAATCAATATCAATTTTCTATGTCAACAACTATTATCCAAAATATCGCACAGAACAAAAAAGTATTTTATAGAATAGAGAGATAAAACCTAATTTTAAGGCACTCACTCCCCTACTTTCGGTCAAACTTTCAAGACACAGCGTGTTGAGCGGCGTAACATAACGCCGCGGCTTGTCGTGATAACAAAATCAAAAAAAGAAAATAAAGAATATAATTGCAAGTAATGTAAATAATATTAATATTTTTTATAGTAACTTATACATAGTGAATTGACAACCGGGAATCAGCATCGACCAATTAACGTGCTCTCTGAAGTATGAAGGTCATATAATTATATCATTTTTTTTGGCCTTGAATCTTAGAAAAAGTTTTATTAACAAAAGTGTTACTTTTTATCAATCTTTACAGTGAAATTGCCTTATATGGAGCTTTGTAATAAAACTGTCGTGGCACAGCGGCACAAGCGTGTGACTGTAAACGACAGGTTGTGGGTTCGATCCCCACTCGAGGAAATGGAATATTTAATATTTTCAATTCATATATATTAATATTTTCATTGTATTGCTCTGGCAAAAGACAAAGCGCGGCGTTCAGTTCCACCATTAAACACGCGATGCCTCAAATTTGGCGGTAAGTGAACGGATATACAGCGTGAAGCTGAGAAATACTGAATTTCCTAGTCCCAATTTTAATTATAAAGTAGAAAATTGAGAATCAAAAGCCCTCAGGGCATTAAATCTATATATATATATATATACAAAACTCTTTTTGCCTGCAATATTATAATAATATTGAAATAATACCTATAAGCGGAATTCTATATTACACTTCAGAAACATCCAATTAAATATGCTTAGACGGGAGTCAAATATTTATATAATGTTTATTGATACTGTAGTCAATTAAGTCGTTATTAATTAATATTTTAATAAGTTAACTTTGTGATATGTTGTGGCGCAATAGCACAAGCACTGTAAATGCGACGAAAGTTGTGGGTTCGATTTCCACTTGAAGAAATGAAATATTTAATATTTTAATTTCTTCTCTCTATTAACATAGTAAACCGCGGCGTTAAGTTACACCACTCAAAAGCCAATGTTTCTTAATGGGAAAAAATACTAAAAATACATCAGATTTAAATTCAGTATGATAGAGACGATTATTATTCTTTAAAATTTTTCATAGTAATTACTAATGTAATTTGAGTAACAATTTAGTTATCTACGTAATCGTTAATATATTTAGTGAAATATGGAAATGCAGAAGTTAAATCAAACAGTTATTTATTTTTTTTAGCTTCACGCTGTATCTCGCACAAGGTAGGGTTGGCAGAGGGAACCCCGGGAACCTAGTGTAAAGACACTCCGTTCCACTTTCATTCCCCACTTTCCGCCGAATTTGAGGCATTGAGTGGCGGAACTCAACGCCGCGCTTTGCCTTATTACCAAATCAAACAAAATAATGACATATATTCACTTTTTATAATGGGCATATATTAAGCGGGGAACGGAAGTGGGACGGAGTGTCTCAACACTAGGTTCCCAAGTTCCCTCCGCCTACCCTGCCACGTGCGGGATTCAGCGTGAAGCTGAGTATTTCCTTTTTAAATCCGTACGTAAAAAAGAGGGGTGTCATAAATATGACGTGTCTGTCTGTGCCACTGTATAACCTTAATGAATGAATCGAAAGCCTTATTTATAGTAAGTCTTAGTCCATTTTCCATCAACAGTTTAAGAGCTACAAGCACTTTCCTGAGATATAGTGATATTTTTTCTATATTTATTTTTTAATTGAAATTCGCTAAAATTATCGTTTTACAGATAATGTCTATACTATGAGGTCGTGTCGTGACGCGGAGGCGCAACTGGTATGACTGTAAACGCTACAGGTTGTGGGTTTGATCCCCACTCGAGGAAATGGAATATTTAATATTTTGAAATTAAATGTTTTTCTTCGCTGTAGGAACAAGGTAATGGAAAAGCGCGGCGTTAAGCTCCACCCGCTCGACACGGAATGTACCAAATTCTTATGTACATACAACGAAAATAAAAATGACAGCCAATTCATAAGAACAATTCTGTTAAACAAAACACTTTCAATTCTAACAACTTTTACTTAAGTACCGATTGAAATAAACCAAATGCTAACCAATAACATGTAACTCAATAATTTACAAGCATTCTAACCTAACAAATGATAAACTCAGTATAAATAACTAATAATTTAACTGAAAACCAACAAAATATCAAATATTCAACGTTATTTCAATACAAGCTACACAGTTGCCTAGAAACGAATGTAAACATTACCTTCTATAGAGACGACGTGGTCTCTTATCTGTTGGGCGAGTAAGGGATCTGGGACCAATTCGACCAGATCGTACAGCGCGTAGATGGATGGGTGGACGCTTTCGAACCTTTGGATCTCCTGCCGTATAGACAGGGACGTGTTCAGGCAGGCCTGTGTATGCTGCCGGTTGCACATACTCCTATATCCAAGCATTTAGATTGTATTTATGCACAGCACAAAACTCAACACAGAATACGCTTTTCCATTTCAATTTCTATTCACACTAGACACTAGTTTACCTTATTTTTTTTTATATTAAATATATAAATACACACTGCAACACTATATTTACTTGTGTTGATAAAGTATGGGAAGTATCGTTTTATTATTATATGTTAGCGCGTCGAGTGAACCACCTCGTTGGCGGCCATTAACGAACTGGCATTCTTGGCTTGGCTGAGCGTCGGAAACGTGTCTGAAGTACCGCTACGTTGGAGTGGCGACATCTAGTGGTAGATGGTGGAACTACGAAGTGATTGTTTGTCGTAGTTTAGGTTATGTGGTATAGATGGCGTAGTTTTGAATTTTGTTTTTGTTCATTTTTTTATACGCTTTATGCACTTAGTATTTTCCTTGTTAAGCGTGGAATAACATTTTAAAAATAGTATATTTAATATTGATGGTTTAAGGTATATTACATTAAAATTATATTCGTGATAAAACATTAAAATGAAAAAAAAAATAATTATAATAATAAATAAAAGATTATCATTGCTTCTTATAATATTTTACAACATATGTACATTAATATAGATAAAATGCATCGAATTATACGTTTTAAAAGAATCAAAACAAATAGAAAAGTATTCATATATGAACTTTGACATACCACATACAAACAAATAAAAAAACAAGTAGACAAAAATTTTAGGAATCAATATTTTAGGCCCTATTAATTAAATTGTAATTGCCACTAATTTGGACCCTATTACATTAATAAACGTCCCTTTTATATTTTTTATAAATCTTCTATGTATAGTGATGTGTTACAACTTTATTATGAGTATTTCCAAAAATTTTGACAAATTGGCGCCATAATTGTTAATTTTATACCTTTATTTCTCATGACAATGCAATTTTATATAATAAACAATGCAATTATATATAAATTTTGATCCAAAATGGCCGCCATAACAAAATGACGGCATAGATATTTGCCAACAATCCATCCAATATATAAGATAACAAATGAATGGGCTTAAGTAGAATACATATACTATTAAAAAAGACCTACGGCGTTGAGCTCCACCGGAAAACTGATAATGGTACGGAGTGTCTCAACCCTAGGTTCCCAAGTTTACCGCAGAGGTACCCTGGCAAAATGAAAAAGAGACGATTTTATTTGATCAGTTACGATACGGTATTTTTTCTTTAAAATCTTTTATTTTTTATATGTTTATTTATATGTTTGTCTACGTTCCTCATTTTTTACCGAAGTTCAGTTTTATTTAAAAAAAACTGCCCTTTAGACATGCGATTGTCTCATGACTCTGACTATCATATTTGTATTATTTCTTCGTACATTTATATAAATTTTTATATTATTTATTCATTTTATTTCCTTTTTTTTATATTCATTTTTCTACACAATATTTTAGACATAGGAAAAAGTGATCGCTTCAAGCATTATAAAAAAAAATTGGAATTTTCCTCGTGCTCGAACAGCTCCTATTTGTCTTCGATAAACGAAGTCCTCAATAGTGTTATGAAACAGAGATCTCCTTAGCTTGTTTTACCCCCTTATATTTATTTTGCAATTAATTAAGATATTATAAAACATTAAACTTTGGAGTTAGACAGAACAAATAAGTACTATTACGGCCAAATACTGGCGTGTATGATACTACCCTCACGTTCCTACCTACCTACCTTAACATAAGATAGACTTGTCAGATTCGTATAAGACATCGGTAGAGCCTAACAAAATGACCATTGGGTAGGATAGAACATACCCCTAGGTATAAAATAGATCCTTAAATAAAAGCTACCCTCTTTCTCTCTCAGCATCACGCTGTATCCCGCACATGGCAGGGTAGGCAGAGGGAACTTGGAAACCTAGTGTTATGACACTCCGTTCCTCTCCCGTTCCCCACTTTCCGCCGAGTTTCAGGCATTGCGTAGTGAGTGGCGCAACTCAACGCCGCGCCTTTGCCTTATTACCAGAGATATTAAACATTAAATATTTAAATTGAAAATATAGAATTTTTCAATTTTCTCGAGTGGGGATCGAACCCACAACCTGTCGGTTGCAATCACACGCTTGTGCCAATACGCCGTCGTGTAAAAGTAGCCTACTCTCATGTAAATAGAGATCCCCCAGGATGCCTCAAATATTCATTTGATATCGTCTTAACACTACCGCTGCCGTAGTTTTGGCTGATAAACTTTACAGGGCAAAGCGCGGCGTTGGGTTAAGCAACTCAACACGCATTACTTCAGATTCAGAGAAAAGTGAGGAACCGAATGGAGTGTCTCAACACGTGGTCATCAATTTCCTTCTGCCCGCCCTGCCGTGTGTGCATTACGTCGTGAAGCTGAGTGAGAGATATTTTAAATTTTTATATTGATCATTGATCTGGACTACTCATAGAAACGAACGAAAGAACGAACGAACGAATCCCACCAAAAAAACATGTCATGTAAAATGTTTTCTAAGACGACCACATAAGGTTTGCCCTGCGAAAAAGATATCAGATCGCATTTAGAGGTTATAAGATTATGATTGTTTTTGTTGGTTGTATACTAAACTTAGATTACATAACAAATTTCAGCTTTCTAGCACTTCAGGAAGTAGCCAAACATTTTGATGATTATCAGTGTGTCAGTGAGTGTGTCAGTGATGAAATCGATGTATTTTAGATATCAATAAAATCTAAAGCTATTGAGCTATTCAATTGAAACTTTGTATGTATAATTAGTCTATTATTAACATCATATCTTGAGAATATATCATAACTCTATAAAAGTATGAGAAAAAAATGAAAAGAATGAGCTATAAGACGTATTTAGAAGAAAGGTTGCCAAGGTAGAGGTTTTGTAAACACCTTCGAGTCGTCTTTAATGCTGCAAACACTGTCTTGTAGACTAGAAGTTACTACCTTTTTTTTCAGCTTCACGCTGTATCCCGCACATGGCAGCGTAGACAGAGGGAACCTAGTCACCTAGTGTCAGAACACTCCGTTTTATTCTCCACTTTCCGCACTCAACATCGCGCTACGCCTTGTTACCAGAGCGAATATATGAAAACATTAAATATTTTATTCTTTACAAATAAAAATAAAACAGAAAAGCAATACTGAAATTAATCAACTTTCACAGTACGTACCTGTATTGCTTGCTTACCGTACATTCCTTTATATTGAATCCGTGACCGTAATTTCATCATAGAGGCACGCTCGAGTGACTTATGAATTAAAGTTTCATACCGTTTATTGTATAGCAAACGTTTTACAACATAAAAATATTTTTTGCATGAAAGCCTGTCGTGGCGCATTGGTACAAGCTTGTGACTTTACACGCGACAGGATGTGGGTTCGATTCCAACTCGAGAAAATGAAATATTAAATATTTTTAATTTAAATATTTAATGTTTCATTTCTTCGCTCTGGTAATAAGGCAAGGCGCGGCGTTGAGTTCCGACACTCAACATTCAATGCCTTAAATTCGGCGGAAAGTGGGGCACAAAACGGAGTATCTTGACACTAGGTTCCCAAGTTTCCTCTGCCGTTCCCCATTAGTCCGCCGAATTTGAGGCATTGCGTGTTGAGTGGCGGAACTCAACACCGCGCTTTGCCTTATTTGTAAAAATTTATGTCTGTTTGTCTTTGCATTTGTACGCGCTAATCTCAGAAACGGCTAACCTAAAATAGTATTTATGAATTTCACTACATTTAACATTTTGGTCACATACTTTAATCATTTTGCGTTTGTTTTTTTATAAATCGGTTGATAAATAAAAGAGTTACGTTTCCGTTTAGCTGAAATTTTAATAAGACATTGTGAAAATTGTGATAAGACACTCGGTAACCATTAAGGCAGTTCCGTTCGCCACCTTATGCCGAAAGGCATGTTAAGTGGCGGAACTCAACGCCGCGCTCTATCTCGTTTCCAGAGCGAGAAACTGAAAATATGGAAATATTAGATATTTAACGTTAGCGTTTACAGTCCCTTCTCTTGCCCTTGAACCAGGCCTCATTTTTTTATTACGTTAAGATTTTTTTTTACGTAGAAGTAACTAGGATTAGTACTATGCATCATAGTATTCGGTATAACGTTTATTTTGTAGCAAATTCTAGTCTATAGCTGTTTAGAAAATTTGATGTACTGGTCACCGGTTACTTGAGCAAGTCATGAATATATATGGGTTTTAATTTTCAATAGATTTTAACCTTTGAGGAAGTGAAATTGCTAGTTTAATGTCTAATGAGGCCTGTCGGGGCTCTGAGGCACAAGCGTGTGACTACAAATGTGATATATTGTGGATTCGATTCCCACTAGAAGTACAATTAAATCGCGGCTTTGATTTCAGCCACTCAACATGTGATGCTTCAAATTTGGCGAAAAGTGAGGAACGCCGTGCCACAGCTTGAAGGCAATATTTCCGTGTACTACTTACAGGAACTGCTGCCAGTAAGATTTTCATCAGTGGTAAGAGAGACGATGGATGATGAGAGGGATGATGAGACAAGAGAGACTAGGGATGATGAGGTCGAGACCTTCAAAAACGCAATATTGGTTATATTATATGAAGGTTGCGCGCAAAGCGTGAAGACAGTGGACGAAGTGACTGAAGTATGGGGAGACCGTAATCTTAATATGAAATAATTTACCATAGAGTAGAGCTTAGAGGCCTGTCGTGACGTAGGGGCTCAAGCGTGCAACTGTAGCTGAAATGGAATTTTCAATAATTATTTTTTTTTATTATGGTAACAAGGCCCAAAGCGCGACGTTGAATTCCACGACTCAACACGTAATGTCTCAAATGCGATGGACAGCGTGGCACAGAACGGAGAGTCATAACACTAGGTTTTCCAGAAGGAAAGCGGGATACCTACTATATGAAGCGAAATTAAGAATAGTTTAAATTGACTCTAATCAGTGATATATATTTGAAATAACTTTCTAATTTAAACGCTATTTTTTTTTACTAGCGTGACGTATCGTATCTGTCTAGGAATTCTGCGTTAATTAAAAAAGGATTTTTAATCTTTCAAGCAGAGAATCTTTTGTTTTTTTTTTTAATTAAAAGTCAGCATTTCATTTCAATGGAACAAAACAATATGAGATTTATAATCATCAAGTCTGTCTACGCTTACTTTTTCCGGATTTCTTGAAGGACATTTAAAACAATGATCATTTAAATTTCCTGAGAAAATAAGTAATTCGGAGAGTATTGTTCTATATAAGTTGAAATTCATCAGTTTATCAGTGAGGGAAATATGTTGCTATAAACATCGGATATATTTTTTAATAAAATATTTATTAATTTGTCTTAAATAATCGAATACTAACACTAACAATTATATAAAATTAATTATTTTTTTTTAGGGTAAGCATAGGGAAACCTGGGAACTTAGTGCTAAGACACTCACTTCCGTTCCCCACTCTCCGCCGAATTTGAGGCATTGCGTGTTGAGTGGCGGAACACAACGCCTCGCTTTGCCTTATTACCAGAGCGAAGAAATGAAACATTAAATATTTAAATCGAAATATTCCATTTCCTCGACGAAGCTTGATGAGAACGTATGGCTTAGTTGGTCAAAGCGCTTGGACGGTTTCCAAGAGGCGCGAGTTCAAATCCTGCTATATGCGTTTGCTATATACGTTTTAAAATTTAGTATTTTTCTTTCCTAAGTATGAAATAACGCTTTAAAAATAGTAAAAATATATTTATTTCAGTTTCACATTTTCTTCAGCTATATGTAAAATAATAAGACCAACCTAGAAAGTTACAAGTCAAAACACTTACTTATCTAAGGAGGCCCCATTATTCTAATATCTTATCGGAACATTTACGTTCACCTTGTATTTCGTCCTTTCTTCTTTTACTTCAGAACCTTTATCTTACTCGCAATTAGGCTTTGACAATTATTTTCACACCCTTCTTCTAAGTTGTGACAAATGCTTGCAACATTATGATGAAGGCAAAGCGCGGCGTTGAGTTCCGCCACAAAACACGCAATGCCAGAAATTCGGCGGAAAGTGGAGAACGGAAGTGGAACGGAGTATCTTAACACTAAGTTCCGAGGTTCCTTCTGCCTACCCTGCTTCGTGCAGGATACAGCGTGAAGCTAAAAAAAAATACGACGATGCAACGACCACTGCATCATATGTGTACGTACAATTGTCAATAAACTTCAAAACACTCCCATGTGCTTTGTTTCTTTTTTAATTTTTTGGGGGAAGATATCCAAATATTAATTAAACAACTATACCGACATGTACACGTACACGTATTTCAATAAAAGGAGACATGTTGGCTCCTTCTTCTATGTAGGCTGAGTGACTTTTCAGCAGTCTCTCTTATACTTTGCCATAACCCAGGCAAATGCCTTTTCCGAGTCCAAAATAAGTAGAGAAAACTTCTTGGTTTACAACCAAGTTTTTTTTCGTGATAATATAGAGTGCAGTATCTGATCCATACACCAGAGTGTCTAGACCTGGTCTAAAGCATTAATCTCTTACTAAGCTATATTACATCACGCTTATAATTTCTAAGTAACCAACAATAGCTGCGATCATATGTTTTACACAACGCTTATTTATACTACATTTAAAAACGTATAAAAAATTTAACGTAACGCGATTCGAAGCCGCGTCTCCCGGAAACCTTCCAAACGCTCTGACCGACTAAGCCATACGTTCTCATCAACAACTCTTAATTACTTTATATTTTATTAAGCCAGAGATAAAATTACAATATACAATGTTACACATACTCTACATATAAAAAGCGATTACGTGACATGAGTTACAACGGTTACTAAAGGTTTTTTACAATGAATGCCCAATGGGCTACACAATAATAGATAATTAGCATGTTATCCGATAG
>DWMZ01000532.1:0-21748 GCA_018249855.1 Eueides tales michaeli | reverse complement strand
GATGTTAGAGTATCATCGCGAGTGTGTAGAAATACTGAAAATTTTAAATATATATATACTGTAGAAGTTTTGTTTAAAGTATAAATACTCAATAAACCTATCTTGTTCATAATTTCATCGCCAGTGTCATTACAACATAGTTTCTCAGCTCATTGAACAATTACTAACTCGATCATACAAAGTAAACGTGATTGTTGTATATTATACTGTGCGTTTAAATAGTTCACAACACTGTGTTTTATTTCATTTTAAAAAATAAAATATTTTCACTCTTTATCCTCCAGACAGGCAGAGGGAACCAGTAGCTAAACTAAGCTCTTCACTTTCCCCTCAAGTAATGAAATAAGATGAAATGGTGTAACCCAGCGTCGCGCTTCATTTTCTAACCCAAGATGAACCCAAGAAGAGAAAGTTATATGAGTCAAATATATATTTTTTTCGTTTTTAAGGAGTTTCCTAAATCATTTTATTATCACATAATTTAATATTGTTTTTAGTACGATTTAAAACTCTACTTAAGTTTATTTTAGCTCTCTCAACTGACAACAAGAGCTTTTAAAGTTTAAGCTGCAGTTAAGTTACAAGCAATAAAGCTGAATAAATGACTTACGAAGCAGATGTAATTAAGAAGATAGTGAAAATATCTACAGTTTTCTGCTAAAAGCTTATAAAAAAAAAGCCGTCTCTTCGCAGTGGAACAACATCTTACTGTATTCACGACGGGTTTAGATTCGTTTCTTCTCGGTGCATTAAATTATATTCGTTTCTTTGCTCTGATAAAAAGACTGAGCGTGGCGTTGATTTCCAAAATAAAGTGAGTAGAAAAGGAAAAAAGCCTAGAGTTTTCACAAAGTCTTTCCACCTACGTCTGCGATACTAACATTGTAAAATGTTAAAAGTTACTCTATATAATGAAACTGGCTTTTACTTTGGATTTTGAGCCTGTATATTAAATTACTATAACTAAGTGTTGTGCACACACGACGTTGCAAATATTATATTAAAAAAAAATAAACCCTAGTGGTTTCTGACATTATTTTTTTCGTTTAATTAACCTAATCCACATCTTGATGATATTAGTGTCGTAGTACAGGTTTATTTCTTATATATTAAATTCAATAAAATAAACAAAATCATAAACAAAACATCATCTACTACAAAATTTCATTCATCTGTCTGTACGTTCAGCTATTAACGTTCTTTACGACGCAATGGAACGCTCCAGTACTTAACGTCTACTCGCTAATACTCTGCCTTTTTATAAGCGTCTGCGAATTTTTATATGCTTAATATAGTGAGGTGTGTACATGAATATGTCGAAGTAGTGCAGTTAATATGTCTGTTGACTGAAATCGTATATGAGCTTTACTATTACGATTAGTACCTTAAGAAATTGGAACCTATATAGGATCATTTATTATGTCTTTCAGTTTGTTCGTTGTATTTGTAGTTTATATTATACAAAAACATACTTCAGCAAGCTTCAGCTCGTCAATTTTCATATGAAATGATATTAATTAATTTAGATGGAATCAAACCCGCAACTACCACAAGTATTCCTGACAAAAACAGCGTCGACTTATGTTATTTGTTCTAACTGTATTATGAACCAAGACCACTCGTTGCGCAGGAACACAACGGTGTGACTGTATGTGAATACGACACGTTGTGGTCGAATCTCAGTCGAAGAAATAAAATATATACATAATACTTTCATTTTATTAGTTCTAGTAACAAGGCAAAGCGCGGCTGAAAACTGAGTTCACACCAGATATTTGTTTTTTTTCTTTATTAAGTGATAAATCACTCTGCTTTTTATCAGTTTTACAGATGGTAAATGTGATACAAAGCAGAGTGCCTTATCACTTAGTACTCTAGCAACGATACAGTAATAAAATACATAAATATCAAATACAATATCAAATTATAAAAGCAAATAGAGTTGGTCGGTATATTACAGACGTTCCACCTTAAGCAAACAGTGTTTCCACATTTGCTTTTTATTCACAAACTTTTTAGATCTTGTAAGTTGCGTTGAGTTACATACATTAAACTATTTACTAAAATGAAGTAAATTTACATTTTTAATATCTATAACGCAATGGTGGTAGTTGAGTCTGCCAATGTGTACTGGATTTTTTTTTTTTAATTTAAACTGTTTATAAACAACCAATGAGCATACTAAATTTAAAAACGTATAAAAATTTGGACGAAGCAGGATTTGAACCTGCGCCTCTTGAAAACCGTTCAAGCGCTCTGACAATGGATGGCTTAGTGGTCAGAGCGCTTGAACGGTTTTCAAGAGGCGCAGGTTCAAATCCTACTTCGTCAAAATTTTTATACGTTTTTAAATTTAGTATTTTTCTTTCCTAAGTGTGGAATAACACTTTAAAAAATAGTAAAGATAGTATATTATCTTTACTGAAACATTTTGAACTTCAAATAAGTCCAACAATTTGTAGCATAGGCTCAATCTCTGTTTTCAATTTCTCTCATGTTAGTACATTGCGTGCTCCGTGATTACATTAAAACGGTGAACGTTGTCTAGTCCTTCCGAACGTTGCGCCAGGACAGGCCTCAAAACATGAGTTGAGGCCTGTCGTGGCGCAGGGACACAAACATGGGACTCTAAGTGCAATAATTAGTGAGTTCGATCCTTACAATAAAATATTTAATATTCTCATTCCCTCGCTCTGGTAACAATACAAAACGAGGAAATTCTTTATCTTAATCGTCGTTTTGGCCGTAGAATATCGACACAGATTTATTTCGAGTAAACAAGCATTCAAGTGGAATGGTTCACGAAAATGTAATTTAAATAAAAATCAAATTAACACTTAGAAAAGAATATATGGCGTAGCTTAGTGATCAGAGAACGGTTTTTATGGCTTTTTTAGATGCGCAGATCGAAATGCTATGTTATAATATTTATACGTTTTCTAAGGAAAAATCCAAAAATATACTTACTAAATGATACATTTTCTTTTTGAATAATGTCAAATTTGTGATATGGACCAATAACCTCTTGGATTACTGCCTTCGACCGAACAAACTTTTCTACTTTCTAATATTAGTACTGATATATATACATATATAGATATAGTTATATTCTTCTAAGCTCTCTAGCTTTTGATTTTATTATTCACTTTCATTTTCATGTAAAACGTGTTTGCTTCAACAAAGCGAAGAAAACATTTTCTCGCTAGTAAATATAGGGCACTCGACTATTACACGTCGAGCGGCACGCAATGTTGAAGCGACTATTATCCTGTCTAGAACCGGAAGTGTTAACCTTCATTTACTGTAACAATGCAGATAATTTAAACTTGTAAAAAAAACTAGCAGTCGCGTCGTCACACAGTGGGTACCGACTGACTGATAACGCGATCTTGTAAGTTCGATTCTCACTGGTTGGTGGAATGAAATATTTGAATGGCCCACACTAGCAGACGAAATGCAGCGATGTTAGCTGCGCACCTTATCGCGCCTACAGCCGGAGCAAACATAAACTTGTTTCTCTAATTTTCGCTTACATTCGAGACAATACGTGTTAAACGTACAGTTCAACGCCACATCAAGCTGACGATATTAAAATATTTCGTAACTGTGAGTTTAATTCGAAATCGTCACGTTAGTAATCAGATATTGTCGCACTGTGCCACTGCTAGTATTATAAATAATGAAAACCAGTACAATTGGCCTTTTCCTCTCCCCTATATCCTGACACGTAGTAATATTTTAGTTTTGGCTGTCAGAATTATTTCATTTTGTTGACTGGCGGAGTAGCATACGAATACATCGTACGTAGCCTGTCACATCGGCTGTATAAGTAACACATTTGTATGGATAATTCTTCCTTTATATTCTTAATATGATACGAAATGGATTTTATTAGTCCTATACAGAATTTTATAAAACGATTTGTCTGGAAATGTTAAAAATATAAACAAGGTCAACATTTGTTTATTAACTACAAAAATTTATTAACAAACGTAATGTTGATAAAAATTTAAAAAAATGTTCAAATACACAATATGGGTACCCCACATACAGCACGGTAGACGAAGAAACCATTCAAAACACATCGTTCTCGCCATTCTGGCTGAAATAAAAAATATGGTGTGCTATTTGGCAGAACTTAATACCGTACTTTCACATTCAAGAGAATTGAAAAAAACGCAGTTTTATAATAATAAGTACAAGTACAGATTTTTTTATGAGCACTATAGAATATGGTTAAATATATTATGAGTCTAAACACCATCGGCTTGCTCTTAAGCCTTCACTATTCAAACCAGCTCAATGAAGTATCATTGCATTATGTTGTTAAGTGACGTAGAACTGCCAAGTTACTTGGTGACTCATCACAACTGTATTTAAATGATATAAAAATTTAAAAAAATTGAATGCATAGTAAGGAACAGAGTACCTTAACATTAGGTTCTCTCCTACCTATAGAAACTATAAACTATCCGAGAAATATATTTTATGTTATTAGATTACTTTTGTTTCAATATATAAAAACAAATTAAATACACACTCGAATTGATAACGCTGCAAGCTTAAAGCTCTCGAACTAAACGAAGTACGACCGTCACCAAATAAAAATATTTTTACGAAAAAGAAATATGGACGTATGTATGAAAAATATTTATTTGTGCGTGTATGAATTTAAAGTGATAAAATATATGTTTGTACTTTTTCAATCACGGATACTGATGTTGACGATAGGTTTATTTTAAACTCCTATATTTTGTTTGCATAGTCAAGTTAAACCGTTGCATACGTTACTTTGAAAGTAAAATGCATGTTGACTTACCGTCATACTGTTAGTATATCTATACTAGTTTTAACATGCGTTTTCGTCCGCATGGGTAAATGGAAATAACTAAGAATTCCAAGTGCCAAAGGTAACTATGAATTTAGGTACAGTTACATCGAAACAAATAAAGTATCGTACTTTAGTTAGGAGTTCGTCTGAATTACCTTTCGCTTAAAATGTGTAATATGTATGTTAGACATAACTCATTGCTATTTCTATTTGTCCACCTTACTTCGTTTATATAATAAAAATGCTATAATGTAACAAAATATCGTACTCTAAATATATTAGAGCTCGCTGCAGCAGCGAAGGGTCTAACTGTGAACGTAACGATTGCGGGTTCAGTTTCCACTCGCAGGAAGTAATTATTTTAATTCCTCGCTCTTGTTCTTACAAGTCTAAATGCAATGAGTTACGTCACTCAACTAGCAAGATTTCAAAAATTGGGCGGAACATCGGGGACGAATTATCGTATAGTAGATTACCTTTAATAACCCTACTGTACATTGAAAATAGCGAGAAGCTAAGCCAGTTACCATAAATATTAAATAGTTAAAAATAGAGCAATCGTAACTAAGGCGAAAAATAAATATAAAACTTGTATAGAAATATAAATTTACAGAACAATAGCACTAATTACTGAAACACTTCTTGTTCCTTTTCAGCTGATCCTTGTTGTCATTTGTTGTTTACTAGACGCACGTTGTGTATTATATAAGAAGTTATCGTTATCGCTCTATATACACTGTCTTTATATGTTTCGTATTAATAAAACTTGACATTTTAAAGTAATAATATAAAATAGTTTTTTTTGGTTGAGCGCACTAATTTTAGAAAATACAGGGAAATGCTTCAAATTAAGTAATTTAACATAATATTCAAATACAACAAATAATAACATTAAAATTCTATATTGCACAATTGGTATGATACAATAAAAATAATTTGTAGACAGAAAATATAGCTTAAAGGCTACTAGGAGTGATTTCTTTCAGGCAAGTAGTTAAAATTCCGAAAGGATATTACGTAAATAAAAGATAAGAAGGATATTAGGTAGAAGTGCGCGATAATGTGGTGCAAAGCACATACACACACACACACATACATATATGCATGTATACTAATATACATACATACATTATGCGGTATTTAAGTTAAATTCAAAATAAATAAAAGTACAAAAAGATTATCACATTTTTATCTCCTTTGTATTAAATGCCAACTTTGACAGCGAATCTTATTTTAAGTCTCTTAAACCCCTGAAACGTTTTACAGCGGAAATAATTTGCTTAAGAAGCTTCGTCCGCGATAAATAGGACAGATTAATGGTGATTACTTTTGTTTAAAAAATATTTAGGTAAATATCAAAAAATGCTCAAAAGCTTAAAAATGTTGTGGCTTTTCACAGTAAATCTTCATTTTCTGCAATAAAAAAAACAATGATTATAATTAAATAACAACATTTCAAAATATATGTATGATACATTTGTTAAGTACATATCACTCATTTGTTGCAATTATTATGTAATTATACTTAAGTATGTTTTCACTTTTCTCCATTTGAGTAGATAAAGCGCAATTTAGAATAGCGTCACTTAAAACTCTGTTTCGAAAAACTATAATATGTTTTTTCTAATATAGATGATATTAGTTAAATATTAGCTTTATACACTTTTTACTTTACCTAGTCTCAAACACCAGAAAGTGACGGCAACCAAGATTCTATATTACAATAAAAGCTTGATTTTATTAGCACCAAGTGTCTTCATGAATAATGACGAGGCGTGTAACACTTCAGTCGCTCTTGAATCCTGTCCAATAAATCTAATTGATCTTTTGAAATATTTATTCGTCGATACGTACACTTCATTATAAATACCATAATAAACCTTAGAGCGATTCATTAAAAAGCAGAAAAAAATCTTAAATCCTTATATATATATATATATATATATATATATATATATATATATATATATATATATATATATATATATATATATATATATATATATGTATATATATACTCGTAAATATAAAGTTAGTCCACACTTAATATATGGTTTGTTTAATAGACTATAGAACCCTCATGATCGTTACAAATGCCCCCGCGTTACTAACATAGCATTAATATGGACTATTTATAGAGAGACTGTCTATTGACTTGGAATAAGTGTTGATTGGAATAAGTGTTGATAGTGTTCTAACCACTAACCAAACACTAACCAAACGCAAATAGCAGGTTAATTTAATTAAAGACTACCGGTTGCGTTTACAGTCATACGTTTGCCCCTGTGCCACGACAGGTCTTAAGGAATACTTTTATTTCAAGAAGATTATTCAAAATAAATTTAATAAAAATAAATATGTATTCTCCTTCATAATTGTTTAATTAAAGCTAGGAAGCCTTAAACATCTGTTGAAGGAATTCAGACCATTCCGACAATATGTTACTAAGGACAAAGGATTATTGATTATACACTTAGGATATCGTTATGGTTCGATGTGTAATGTTTGTGAGATCAATATCTGATCAAAGGAATGCTATGTACAGACAATGGTCGTTAAAGGAATCATTCTTCATCTGAATTCTAGACATTGCATGTTAAAATACGGTTCGTAATACAACGTCTTCTCATCAGCAATATGAACATAAAATAATTCAAACTCGCAGTTGTTGCCTTTTGAACCAGACACTGTGTCAAAACGGATTTTATACACACACCATTACTTCAAACTACTCTTAAAAAATACTTATATGCATATGTAGTACTATATCCTCACACTCATCTACTCAGCAAACAGCATACTTTATATACGAGAGTGCAGGCTCTCTACAGGCTCTCAACATTACTTTACGTATTTATATATTGAGAAAGTAAAGAGATTCGTAAAGTGTTTATTTAGATACGACGAAACAGTTGTGAGTGTTTGGGCTACAGATGTGACGTTTCTGGGATCGATTCTCCTTTATAGATATATTAAAACAGTTGTTTAGAGACTAAAAATTACCCCCGTAGTTGTGGCTTGAATTCTATTGCCCTGCTCTGATAACAAGACAAACGCCATATTGTGTCACACCACTCACTACGCATTGTTATTAAAATAGTTTTCTTAATAAAGATAAAAAGGCATTTGAGTGTACGGCAGTTACCTAATCGTAAGTGATCATCTCCGGCTTAAGGTGGAGGTAGACACACCTTTTTAAGGCACCCGATTCCAGATAGAAAGCCTTGAAGCTTTCCACAGTTTCGTAGCGCATGGAAGAAATCTCACAGGAGTGAAGCGCCACATATCAAGACGGTGAGAATGATATTAGAAGACGTGACGTACGTACGCACGAGGTCAGACCGTTCATTGAAATAATAACATCTTTATATAATATCGACAAAACATCTTAATCCCCAGTCGTAGTTCTGTGGCGTGCTGTGTAGAATACAACGTTTCAACAAGATTAAAGGTAGCGGCGAGCAATGAAAATGTTTGCGGCCATCGAGCCCCGTCTAATAATGCTACCGGTAAAAAAATATAGTTTTAAAGTATTATTGCATCTACTTTCTTTTAATAGAAAAACATAAAAACAATATTTAAAAAAATAGGCTGTCTCTCGCGTGTTATTCAATTATTATCACTGTTTTTATTTCGTATTACGTTGTATGCTGCGTGCGACAAAGTAGGTAAGGAGTCACATTCTGAGAATCAATTTTTTATTTCCCGGCTCTCACAATTAAAACAAACAGCGACGTTAAGATTAAATATCTTAGAGATTTGGCAAAAAGTAGGAAATGAGTTTTAACACAATATTTCTGTTGCATATCCGGATATATGCGTAATACTGCGTGAAGCTAAAATATATTTCATTTTTATAATATTAATGTTCCTATTGTATCAAGATAAACGTTGATTTTAGATCCACTGCCACATCAAACCCTACTCCTACGCTACTCTAAGGAAACCATTGAAAATGTAACTCATTATAATCTGTAGAATCAACATCTTTTAATAATAACTTTCTCGTTTTAAAATTGCAATTTTCATAGAACAAGCAAAAAAATATTATAACAACAATGTTATTATAATATTTTTTTGCAATGAAACTAAATTTTTGTTTCATTTTTCTCGAAGTGAGGTGGAATAGTACGAGGCGTAAGGAGTAGCGTCTGCGTAATTGTGTTGCTCTAAACTAAGACAATCACAAAGAAATTATATTCAAAGAGGTTTATGTGAACTAGATAATAGATCCTGGCCTTATCACTATTTTTCGAGGATAAAATCCAATATGTATTTCGCATGTTTATTCGCGTGTTTATAGACAAACACTGTGTTGCTTTTTATTTACATTTAATACGTGCCTTCAACAGCATATATATTTAAGAGTTATACACAATAAACAAGCTTAACTACACATTACCCACCAATACAGAGTACGAAACAGACCTCAGATGAATGCTATAAAACAGGTTGTTTACAAGGGTCCTGCCGATGATACATGCGGGGATAGCGGATAGCGTTTTTATTTACAAACGCCTCGGACCCTAACTTATGTAGATGACCCCACACTGTACGGACAGATGTGATTCTAATATTATAGGCCTATGTGATCAGGTTTTTATTCTTAAATAAATGTATGTAAAATAGTAGGCCTATAGTGGCGCCGGGGCACAAGCGTGTGATCGTATGCAAATGCAACAGGTTGTGAGTTCCATTAGAGGGAAATGAAATATTAAATATTTTCATTTCTTCTCTCTCATGACAAGTAATAGAGTGGCGTTGAGTTCCGCCACTCAACTGGAGAACTGAACGGAATGTCTTAACACTATGTAGGATCAGAAGTTCACTCTACCTACCCTGCTCTGTGCGGGCCTCTTATGTAGAACAGATCACGTATAACACAAACTACACTCGATACTCTAACAAATATGCATGCAGTGTACTAGTACGTAGGCAGCAATCAGCGCGCAATCACCGCTATTGTGCTCTAAGCGCACCTCGCATGCTCTAATTATAATTAGCGGGTGTGCGCGATGTCAGTAATAATCTGGAGATGAAGAACTGGAATTTAATAGATATTTGTATAGTTATGTTCATCACTATTCAAATACTAATGATAATCATTATCTTTACTAGGGCGATATATAGTTTACTTTACGCCGAATTTGAGGCATTGCGTGTTGAGTGGTGGAACTCAACGCCGCGCTTTGCCTTATTACCAGAGCGAAGAAATGAAACATGAAATATTTATATTGATAATATTAAATATTTTATTTCCTTGACTGGGGATCGCACCCAGAACCTGTCGGTTACAGCCACACGCTTGTGCCGCTGCGCCACGACAGGCCTCAACTGGAGGTGGTGGAATTTAACGTTATCTTATCTATATTGTAGATGATATATACGAATTTTATGTAATGCACTGACAGAAGTACAATTTTGAACGCTAAATCTCAATTAGTTTGAATATATATATATATATATATATCTCTTAAAAAAATTGCCTAACAGAGTATCTGTTAGTATAAATTAAATCATTACTAAGAAAATAGTTATAATACTAAAACTAAAGGTGCCGTCACAGGTTTACTACTGAGTGTGAACCTTTGGTTTTGTCATGTTTTTTGTACACAAGTATACGGGTGCGGATACGGACCCTTACCTGTAGGAACAATACATACATATGATAATAGTTCTGTTATTTCAGTTAAAAACCAAATCTCACTTATTAATTACATTTAAATCTTAACTAGTGTTCGAACTCAACGACCCCCTTTTCAGAGCTAAAAAATGAAAAATAATTATTAAGCGGCCACAGGCGGTTCAGTGGTGGAACTCATCGCCACGCTGTGCTTCTTTGTTATTAGAGCGAAACAATGAAAACAATAAAATATTTCAGTTCCTTGTGGTTCTGTACTATGACAGGGCTCCTTTGACTTCAATACATTTATAATATATAAAAAATACAAAATTAAAATAAACTTTTAAAAATCGCCTTAAACACAATATACTTATTGATAAACGCAATAACTACTTTAAGCTTTCGCCAAGTAACTTATATCAACGTAACCAGATTTTAATATAGATCTAAGCACTACGTACATCCGTTATGGGTCTAATTGAACTATTATTGAAATTAAGCTTGGCTTAAGTTTTGGTTATAATTTAACTCCAACTTAAAATTTATTTACTGATTATGCTGGGGAGAAATTATTTAGCATTCTATGGATTCATCGCGTGGGTGACTAACGCGTTACAAGCACGAGGAGCTCGGAGCAGTGCATGAGATTCATGTAAATAGTACAGGTAGTATTCCACTTTCTTTCCATACGTAGTAAGGAAGTAAGACATGGCGTTGAGATCTGCCGCTCTACACACAAAGCTCTCAGAATTTAGTGGAAATTGTTGAACAAGAGTGTCATAAGGAATGTCAAATCTACGCGGAGTAGCTTCACGCTTTTCCCATTCAGCAGGAAGACAGAGAGGACCTAGTGTAACGACTCGTTCGTTCGTCGGCATGTACCAATATCTGTAAAGTATTAAATACTTAAGCTCAAGCCGCGCTTCGAATTAATTAATTTAAAGACCAACCCTATTTATTCAATAATACAATAATCTAATTATAAAACAAACAACTTGGAACAAATTAAGCTCAGTATTATTTATATACTTACGTTGCTACGAATAGAATTTATTTAAACACCGAGTTATTTCTTACAAATGTTCAATATTTTACGCTAACAATAAAAGCTAAGCGTTTACTTCTGATGTTAAGTTATTTTCAATAAATTGTTAGTTTCATGTAAGAGACACATAAGATTTACTTGCACTTGATAAATGTATTTATTAAGTGGATTTTATTTTTATAACCTTTATATATATATTTTTAATAATTTTTGTAGGTATATATATGCTTGTATGTACGTATATATCTATAGATAAATGCAGTATGAAAAAACTATTCACATTTTTTTAGTAAGCAAATAAAAATTAGAAAGTCATACCGAATATAATTAAGTCATATAGAGAACATATAAGTGTTCGGAGCGCTTAGATGGCCTCCAATAAGCAGGGATTACATCCTGCTTTGTCAAAATGTTGATATATTAGCTTAATTGAAATTACGCATATTTCTTTTCTTTGTCTTAGACAGATTGTGTTCTTATAGAAATAATTATAAGTAAAACAATATAGTGATAGGAATGAAAAATATTTTGCGAAAACCCTAAAAATCATATCGTAGAGCGATTTTAACCGAGGTCAATAATATCATTTAACCACCGTGAATCTTAGTTTTCACTTCTCGAAATTCGCGATAAACCAGATAGAAAGTAGAGACAAGTAGAGCTCGTGAATCCACCGTGAGCTATAAAGTGTAACATTTCATTGCGCAAATTTAGAGGTAGAGTGCGCGTCCTCGTCGTTCACGGGGTCCATTTACATTTATATTACAGAACGAATATATTTGAGGCACCGGAATTAGACTATACTTTAGTAAAATAGAACTTATAATAAAGCAAAGGTACTAATGAGCCAGTGTTGGCGCAGTGTGACAGTGTCTGGCGGTAAGTATGACGGTTGTGTATTCTACTTCCACTCAGGGGACTAAAGCAGACCAGTAGTACTTAAGTTTAGCGCTTTCAACTAATGTGTTACATTAACGATACAATATAATAATTGTTTCGTTAATACAATATAATAATTGTTTCGTTAATACAATATATAATTGTATCACAACGAAACAATTATTGAATACTGGACTTTTTCGAACAATTTTATATAAATGCAACAGTTGTGATTAATTTACTCTTGAGAACTTGATAATATTTAAATTATCGAAATTGAACAGAGAGTGAATAACGGACTGTCTTTGCACTTTTCTCTCTACCAAGTTTGATATAAGTGGGAAATGGATGAAGCTAAAAGGATATATATTTATAATAGTGACGGTCGTGTGCTCGATTTCTATTTGAGTTTACAAATTATATCATTTTGTAGCTGTGGCTTGAACATAAATTGAGACGTTTACCAATGTCTTCAATTTTTTTATTTTTTCTAAATATATCGAACTATACACGACACATAAACTAGTGTAGTCTAGCCTACTTATAGTCGGGCGGGCGTTATTTGAATGTTGCAGTATAGTTGGTTAGTGGACGTGATAGATGGGAGTTCAAATATCGGTGACCAATGTTTTAATAATTTTTACTCTAGTTAATGTAGTGTAAGTGAAGAGAGCATGGTGTTAATGGAGAGTCCATTAACACCATGCTCTCTTCACTCTCTTCATTTCTCAATTTAGAGTGAGATGACTGCATAGGGTTGTGGAGCGACTGAAAGCTGTGCTGTATCACAACAGCAGAAATATTTTGCTAAGCTTTTTATTCAGTCCCGGTTACAACAATGTATTCAAAGCGAGCCTTGGGTTAAGATACTTTGTAAATTATATGCGAGCTGCAAAATATTAAATAACTTATTTCCAATATACATTTTCTTTTATATATATATAAGGGACAGACCAAGAAATTAAAAGAGACAAAACCCTGAGTTGTCTGCTTTTCGGCCGATACTAATGTTTGATATATTAGTATCGGATTCGGATAAATAAGTAGAAATTTTTGACAATAAGGCGTTTTTTCTTGTATAGAACCTTACGATGAACGTTAATTGAAACAACAATAAAGCATTAGCTTTAATATTAAGTTTCATCAGGAAGTACATTGAAAATTACGCCGAAAAACTAAATAAGCCGAAAAACGCAAAATATATTAATTACTCCCATATTACTGTTCTTACATATTTACAGTACTCATTATGACCTATTTATTATAAGGTTTTGACCTAATATTCTATGAACAGCCCCAATACTACCTAAGACCTGCCGTGATGCTGAAGCAGAAGCGAGTGACTATAAGAGCGACAGCTTCTGGGTTAGATCGCGACTTGAAGAAATAAAATATTTAATGTGTTCAAAAGTAATATTTAATTTTTCGTTTTTTCACTGTGGTAATAAGGCAAAGTGCGGCGTTGAGTTCCGCCACTCAGCAGGCAAAAATTCAAATTATGTGAAAAGTGGGCAACGGAACATAGTGTCTTCACGCTAGGTTTCTTTATTATATTTAATGTTACTCTACAATAAAGACAATTTAGACTTGAATCTTGCAAGATTCATATTTTAATACTTTCAGTATTAATAATTAAAATAATTGTTAAGTCACGTGAAAACACTAATAAAGGTTGATTAGACATAATATAGGGTAAGGAACTCTATATAATGTAAGTTGTCTTATCTAGAAATACTAATGCCAGCTAGAAGTCCTAATTGAGTGTAAGCTAGGGGGTAGTGAGATCCTACTATGAATATTAATATAACAAAGAGGAAATGTTGTTGCCGGCCATTGATAATGCATATAGAGGACCTAATATAAGCAAACTGGACATGTCATTGTATTGTCTGTCTGGACATGTCAATGTGTCGAGGTGTAGTGGGACAGCATCAAATGTTAACGTCACAGTTTTAAGAATAATAAACGTAAGTAAATAAAAGCGAGCCTCTCATTTACATTGCCTTTTCATTTACTTCAATTGCCTCACATATGCAACTACATCTACAGGGTTATTATATAAAATTATAGCAATATTTTCATAAAACTAATGATACGAGGAAACCTATAAGTTTCGAGCATAGCAAAGTTATGTTTGATCGATATTAAAGGGTTATTCGATAAATTTGACTTGGTGTGGTCGGAGCCGGATGTAGGTTGCATACATCAAAGTCTGAACTAACTATTTTATTTATTAAGAAAAGGTTTTATTAAGAAAAGATAGATAAATAAACATTTCGCACGTTCATCTCAACCGCTCAATTAGTTATTTTTATTTATCTTTTCTTAATAAAACCTTTTGTATTTAACTTCATAAATATTTTTATATAAAAATGTTTGTAAGATAAGTAAATTCAATAGTATTATAGATTGAAAATATTTATGTAAAAGGATGGAATTCGAAGAGAATATAACGACGGGCATGCGTGCGAATGTCGCGGCCTTATGAAAATATTGACGAAGTATCCCAATATCAGCGTGCTCGTGCTCGAGACCTGAAATACTTTGAGAGACCGTTGAGAGAAATACTTGGGAATTTTATTATTATTTTATGATATATAAATTGAAAACGTTGAAAGGGATCGAATCCCTACTACTAATCGCGTATATTGTTGATCCATGAGGGTATTTAAATATAAAAATATCCTAATTTCAATAGAGAAGATGATTAGAAACTAGAAAGTTTCTACCACCTGGGACTCACTCCTAAAAAAATTAAAGTCTCAAACCTACCACACCACAGGACAAGATACAGTAAGATCATTCTGTAAATCCGAGTGAATATTTAAAATGTTTAATAATATTGTTGATTTAAATACCTGCTAAGCCATTTTTGCAGCTTTTTGCCTCATACTGATTATAAGAGGGGAAGTTACTGAGTTACGCCGAAACCATTCTTTGTTATTATTATATCTGCATAAGATGTTAGAATATAAGAAGTAGATTTAAATATGATGAAGTAAATATTTTACCAGTATAAGGCAAACAACCTCCTTACAGGTTTAAAGCTTCCTTAGCAAAATTCCTCGTAATACTTTTGCAATATATATGACGACTGGCTTCACCTGTCGTGGCACAAGCGTGCGACTGTAACCAACAGGTTGTGGGTTCGAGTGGGGACTCGAGGAAATGCAATATTTAATATTTTCAATATACGTATAGGATACAGAGTGAAGCTGAAAAAAAATCAATTTAATTGTATCATTGGTAACATACATTTACCGATTTTGCGTTATTGTTGCAATAATAATTACTTACTAATTGTTAGTTTGTACTTTGCGAGTCAGTAGTAGTTAGAGGTAATGACACAATATATGTACGATGCATGTAACGACAATGGTACTAATATGAAATTATTTTCGTAATAATTATCGAATATTTTAGAACGAAACGAAGACCGACAGCAAATGTACATTGTCATTTTTGTACTCTAATAGTGATATTAACTATTCCAATTGAAAATGTCTTGATTCATTGAAAAAAAAAATTCCAGCCTTACGCTGTACTCTTTATATGTCTAGTATCTTTACTTTTGTAGAATATTTCTTTTTGTGGGTTGAAATGGCTTTCTCCCTTTTCAGCCAGGCTCTGTTCCACTGCGTTAAGATGACGTCAATCAATGTTCTTACTAAACAGTCTTATGCACAAAAAACAAAATAACAGATTACAGAAGCACCGTTGTATTAAACAGCTCTTATTGCTTCACAAACGCATAATAATCGACAATAATCGACAATCAAATTTCACTTGAAATCAGTTTGAAAAATCAAACATATCATTGTCGAGAAGAAGCAAGCTGCATTCAGAGTTAGCACTATAATTTAATACCTTAAGTAACAATCAACCAACAAAGACAATACCGAAACAAAATTGAAAAAACTTGAACTATCAGTCATCGACCTTCATTCAGGCCCTCAGCGAGCGATGCTACGTCGCTACGTTGTAGAAAACAAATACACTACTATAGTACTGTTTGTTTAATAGTTACTCGCATTTGAGAAGTATAGTTTATTTTAACATTATCGTATAATTAATAATAATAATAAAAAATTAAAGAAAGTGAATACACTCATACACAAACATTTTGAATTCAAATTGTTACTTTGAAGATCTTGAAGAGCGACACGAATAACTGACGATACGTAAAATATTTATTAATATAACAGAATAAGTAATAGTATACAGAAAAACTTTGGGAATTCTCCAAAAAAATACAATACAAATAAACGGTGACCGCATATAACTTCAGTATACATATTTTATACAACGTATCGCACGACAATGTGGATGAAGTATTGGAGCGTAAATCCGATCGCAAAAACTGCCCTGTTTCGGGCTGTTTCAATTTACTGTCTCGTTGAAAGTATTTTATGAATAGTAAAACTTAGTGCATTGATATTTCATTTCAACTATGAATTACAAATTCCTTTAATTTGTTGATAAATATACTTGGCATTTCCATGAAATATTTCCTCTACTTTTATAATGAAATCTAACCTTGTAAGTACTTTCGTTAAGTAACCAATATCAGGAAAGAGCTCAATAAATTATATTTTTCATACTAAATTTAAAAACGTGTAAAAATTTGGACGAAACAGTATTTGAACCTGCGCCTCTTGAAAACTGTTCAAGCGCTCAGACCACTAAGCCATCCGTCAGAGCGCTTGAACGGTTTTCAGAGGCGCAGGTTCAAATCCTGCTTCGTCCAAAATTTTACACGTTTTTAAATTTAGTATTTTTCTTCCCAAGTGTGGAATAACACTTTAAAAATAGTAAAAATATATTTTTCATGCTTTGCCGTAGACAAACAAAACTGGGCCACAATATTTTTCTTAACATTTTAATTTTGATTTGCATATGCTTATGCTTTTTTACACTTTCTACACAGGCGAGAGCAAGATAAGTAGTTTATGGCAGATATTATGTACATATGTACTCATATCAGGTACAATAATATGATCATTTACGGATTTAAACATTTGCAAGGTATCACAGCGTAGTGGTTCGATGTATTCTGAGAAGACTTTCCTCGTCATAATTTCGACGCCGACGCGAGCTGCATAGTAAGCTGATAATATCAGTAATAACACAATTGTTACAACAAAAGTATGAGATAAATCTCATTATCCTGTTTATAATTCAAAATAAAAGAAAACTAACGTCTCTTTTTTAACAACATTGAATAATCTTTAGTCTATTATATATTATATTTATTTAGGCTTAAAACAAAAAAACAAGCAAACCAGGGTTTCTTAATCCTATGTTGATAATATGACATTTACAAGGATACGAATCCTTCAACCACGTTTCGTTGATGTCCATGAACACTCCATAACAGCCACCTTTACTGTATTGAAGACTGCTTTTATTTTAGCGGACAAAAATGCAAGCATTTTTCAGTTATCGTTCACTCATATTCTTAGCACGAAACTCCTAATGTTTTCAGACGTCTATCTTGGAATTCGAAACTTCTGTACCTAAAGAATTACACTCTTTACCCTTTTATTTTGTAATTTAAAAGGTTTTTTTCTCGAAGAAGTATGAGATAAGAAAATGTACTTCTTAAGATTTTCTTTGTTATAATAAATATCTTATTTTATATCTTATTTTATATTATTACATTTATTTTCTCATTTAAACAAAAAGAAATGCTCACGAACGCTACCAGAAGATGAACTAAGGAATTGACAATTTTCTTTCGGTTTTCTAAAAACTAATTATTGATTTATATTTTGCTTTAATATGGATTTAGATGTAATGTAACTGAACAAATACCAACGCATACGTATGGTTACGCTGTGACGTATTAGATCAACATTAGTTGATCTAATACTTCACAGCGTAACCATACGAGATTGTACAGTCGAGTGTTGTTACAATGCGAGTCGAGTGTTGTTATAATGCGAGTCGAGTGTTGTTACAATGCGAGTCGAGTGTTGTTACAACGATTTTCACTTGTGTAATTCCACAAGAAGACATCGACCTTCTTGTAGAATTACACAAGTGAAAACAAAACCTCAAATGAAATAAAACTAGTCTCAGCGAGCTGGACGACACAATAGATTATATTCAATCCTTTGCGCATACATTGTACACTGTATGGAAACAACATTTCCCTACTCTGACACCAATCATTACGGTACTTAGCCCCATATCTGAATTCCCATGGATAATACAAACATTCCTCAGGTCTAGACCACTCCTTAAGCATCGATGGACCTCGATCAGGCCGTGGGCGAGATACTGATAGAAGAGCCAAGTGTTACGATTCATTCAAAATTTCCATTTTCCTCTCATTTACAATTCTCCATTTGAAACTATTCACAGAAAGATATTGGTTGTAATTCGGCTTAGAATGTTTATTTTGTAGATTTATAGATGTCGATTCAATTATTCCTCATATTACAATAAATTCCAATATATATTCCTACGGACTATAGACATAAACTATAAACAATACCAGTGAGAGCCCAACGTTACGATAATTAAATTTCAATGTAACCTTTATTCCTACCTTTACCTCTCGACCCTTACAAATATTATTGCTACTCAATATATATATATATATATTCAAATTTTAATTATTATTACATAAAATTTTTCTTTGTTAAGACTGTGTGAAGATATTTTTTTGATCTTTACTTTAACGTTTACGTCTTTTCTTTAATTAAAATATTTTTATAATTGTACGAATAAAATCAGTAACAACTGGGAAAAATGTCCCAGTTGTTTGTACAAAATAGTAAACTTTGTACAGAATGTAGTCGCAAGCGTGTTACAGAAAAAGTGACAGCCAGAGACAAAGCGGACTGAGTCTACTCGTCAGTAAGCAATACTTCTGAGGCATTGGCTTGTTTTACACCGAGTACAGTGTATTGTGTAATACACTTTTATTCTATTTTACTCTATAGTTTTTCCTTTAAAATTAAGTTTGTCATTATTTAATACGATTCCTTTTTTAACTTCACGCTGCATGCCGCCGTAGGGAGGTAGGGAAAGCGTAATCTTTGTTATTGTAACTTTCTTATTGTTATGTACCAAAGATCTCAGTAAAAAATAAAAGTATAAAAATTAAAGTTTAGTCGTGTGCGAAGTAAAGGAATTTTTAAAAATAAAATCGTCATCTTTAAGAATGTCTACAGTATAAAGTAATTAAAATACTTATTTATATTTTCATGTCTCATTATACTTAATTGTCATAAGTCTACACATATGAGTCAAACAAAAACGTAAAATGACCTTTAAATCTTACTTAATCTTAGCATTTGATGAATTATGTCAAACATTCTATAAGCTTGGCTTATTAGAGACGCTTCAAGAAATTCTATTTAAAATAAATTTTAAAACAGAAAGACAGGGAAAATAAACAATTTGTGATTTTATAACAATATTATATAAATTTTATGTTATTTTCACAAAAACAAAATAGTGATAATGCTAGTCAGCTTTATAAGTAGCCAGAGCGTTTAGCTGGTGTCGAAGACGAGGTTTAATTTAAATATATTTAAAGTGTATAAGATTATACATTACATTTACAATGTATGAGAGTTATTACATGCAGACTGTAAATGTTCCATTACCAGCAGTATGCTATAAATTATATAAATTATATTTATTTGAATCTCTAAGCTTCAAAATTTATATAAAAGTAGACTACTGAATATTTCCTACATCTCAAGTATTGAGAGTATTGAGAGCTCAATCGCGTTGTCAAGTCAAATGCAGTGAACGTAGGCGACACGGTTATCTTCATACTGCTTATTATTTTGAATATTTTTCGTTTATTTTCTGTACAAAAATGTGTAATTGGGTAATTAATAATAGTCGTAAGTCTCTTTATTTGACAGTTTTAAAAACATACGGTTTGGTCCCTAAAACTCCACACAGGAAAAAACAAACATATATACATTGATTAATGAACTAAACGAGTATATTGTTACTGGTTTTGTGTTTAGCAGATTTGCTAAAGTGCTTAACAAAAGACAATTACAACAATATGCCCGCATAACTACACGAATGTAACTTCATATCACGATTTTCTCGTATCTTCCCTACTGAGCTTGACCTGCCTCAATATCTTTTACAAAAATTTCCTTAAAATTTATTGAAAGCGTATAAACCGCAATACAATGTTGCTGAACCAGAAAGCTTAGATAAGGGTAACGTCAAAAACAGTGTTGAAAATATTGCAGTCATAAATTGAGTATCGATATTCTAATATATCAACGAGCGTGCTCCCATCAATCGTATATAAAGGATTGAACAAAAATACTACACCTGCAGCCGCACAGAGGTGTTCCTCGTCACGTATATTTCGCGTAATACTCGTAAGTATGTTGATATTTAGTTAATTTTTTGTTGTTAGTTGATATTTGATAAAATTCGAAAAAATATACAACTTGCAAGAGAAACATAAACACTTCAAAATAATTAAAATATGCTGAGTTATTAACGCATTGGATTAATAAAATGTTACGACATTTTATTAATCCATTTAACATCAGACTGTAAACGTGATAGTTTTGGTTTCGATTCCCTTAAGTAAAAGTAATTATTTCATGCCCTCCTCTGGCAACAAGACAGCATGAGGTCATATTCCGCTACTTAACATACAATATCGAATCAACAGAGCGGTCTACGAGGATTAATCTTTGAGGACATCTCCCTCCCCTGTTAATACAATTCTCATCATGAATCTATAAATAGTCTATTACATAACTAATTGACAATCAACGTCATACACTACTACCCTCATATACCCATTTAAGCAAATAACTTGTATATATGAGTTAGTAATCGTTTCAGTATGACGTTCAAGCAGTTCCAACCGTCATCTACATTAACATAATATTGAGTGATCTAATCGCTGAACCGCGTCCAGGCTTGGGGCGTCCACCAACTATAAACTACATATAAACTAAACTCAACTCGATCATCCTCTCTTTGCTTTGTGAAAATGAAGTCACTAATTTCATTTAATATTACGTTTAGACGATTATTGTAATGAACTATACTATAATAAAACAGTAAAAAAATCGTGTCTGTACATTGAATCTATTTACGAAAAAATAATGTAGAGGGGCTTAAAATAAGTAATAGAACACGAATCTACAATTTTTAAAATTTTTGTCTGTCTGTTTGTCTGTTTGTCTGTTTGTCTGTTTGTACCAGCACATCTTCTAAGCCGCTGGACCGATTTCAATGTTTTTTTTCTGTTGTATACCAATTTGGTCTGGGCAGGACATAGGCTATATTTAATTTCGAATACTTTCACACCTGATGAAGAACAGTAGGGGTCCAGAAAAATTATAAGAAATAATTAAATACATCC
>DWMZ01000531.1:0-21750 GCA_018249855.1 Eueides tales michaeli | reverse complement strand
TCACACACACACGCAAATTCAGTGAAAATTAGGGAACAGAAGTGGAACGGAGTGTCTTAACACTAGGTTCCCAAGTTCCCTCTGCCTACCCTGCCATGTGCAGGACACAGCGTGAAGCTGAAAAAAATCAAACCCACTACCGTCGGATTTCACAGTAGAAAAATGATAACATTAAATATTAAAATTGAAAATATTAAAAATTTTATATCCTCGAGTGGGCACCGAACCCTTCGCACCCTTGTGCCCCTGCACCATGACAGGCCTCAGTTTATAATAGATTATCAATATTGAGCTCGAGCAGTTAAGACAAATGTATTGTAAAGGCGTCCATAAAGTGTACACTTGGCTCGCCAGCTTACTCTGCCGCGAGCTCAAGAGTATTAATATTTGTGTTTGCTGTAAACTTTGAATCTCTAATAATAACGTTATTGAAAAGATTATATTTTTTGCCTTCATTTCACGATATGTCACGCATATGGCAGAGTAGGCAAAGGCAACTTGGGAACCTAATATTATGATTCATATTTTCCCGCCAAAAATTAAGTATAGCACGTTTAATGTCGGAATTCAACGCCGCGCTTTGCCTTCTTACCAGTGCGAAGAAATTAAATTATGAAATATTTTTTTCCTTGAATTGGGATCGAACCTAGGCGGTAAGATGTGGCTTCAATTTTCACTGGCGGAAATTAAATATTTAATATTATTATTTACTTGTTCTAGTAATAAAGTAAAGCGCGGCTTTTTAAGTTCCTCTACTCATTACGCAATGCCCAGAACTTAGGAACGGAGAAGTCTTAATGAGAACGTAGTGCCTTAACAATAGGTTCCTAAGTTCCCACTGCCAGCCCTGCTATGAGCGATATACAAAGTAAAGGTTAAAACAATAGATATTTTGTTACATATATACCATTACTTCATATACTCGAACACAAAGGAGCTATTAAATAAATTGCTTCACGTATAATCCCTTATGGACTCCATATATTCCTGAGTAGCAAAATTCAACACAAGCGTAAATTAAATCTACGCCTAATAATACATTGCTTTAAGAGAAGTACTTCATTAATTTGTTTTCTTTTATCAGCTTCACGTTGTATCCCGTACGGGGCAGGGTAGACAGAAGGCACTTGGGAACCTTGTACTAAGGTACTTCGTTGTTTTGCCACTTTCTGCCGAACTTGAGGCGTTGCATATTGAGTAACGGAACTCAACGCCGATTACTACGAGACTTATATTAGCTCATATAAAGTAAATTAAGGTCTGAGGCACATAAGCTTGCGATTGTAAACGAGACAGGTTGTGGTTCTGATCCCCTCTCAAAAAAAGTTTCCCAGGTTCCCTCTGCCGTACCAATACCCACAGTATTTGTGGGACACAGAGTGAAACTAAAAATATATATAATTATTCCCCCGTGGTCAAACGTCAAACTTTCTATATAGAGATATAATTCCCTTCTGCATATACGGGATACAGCATGAAGCTGTAAAATGTTACTAGATACATTATTATAACGAAACCTTAATTACAAAAAAACAAACAAAAACCTAACTAGAAAACTTTAAAAGAAAACTAGAAGTCTAATACTTAAATTGGATCAACAGTCCATCCATTTTATTATTAAAAAGCACCTTGAATAAATTTAATTGGTTGAAGAACTAGTAAATACATACGATTGCATACTTACAAAGATTGCACAATACATTACTAAGCTTTGTTTCTCGCAGTCGGGTAAAAAACAAAGAAATATGTGTCAGTACTGTATATTCGTTATCAACTTGTTACATAACATAGTGTAGGCTTACATAGTATGGATGCTCAATTCGTTTTTCGTTGTTATGTCCTACATTTCTATATTATTACAAAGTGCAAAAAAAAACAAAACCGATCTTTATTCTATTTCACATAGAAGAGAATTGGAGGCTTCTATCGAAGAGGCATAAGCGTGTGACTGTAAGCGACAGGTTGTGGGTTCGATCCCCACTCGAGGAAATGAAATATTTAATATTTTAAATATTTAATGTTTTAATTTCTTCGCTCTGTTAACAAAGCAAAGCGCAGCGTTGAGTCCCGCCACTCAACACGCAATGCCTCAAATTCGGCGGTAAGTGGGGAACGGAACTGAGTGTCTTAACACTAGATTACCAAGTTCGCTCGTCCTCTCTCTACCCTGCCATGTGCGGTATATAGCGTGAAGTTGAGTGAGTGAGTGAGTAAATTAGTGTCGTACTCAATACGCAATGCTACAAATTCGGCGGAAAGTGGAGAAAGGAAAGGAGTGTCTTAACACAAGGTCCTAATTTCCCTCTGTCTAACCTGCTGCGGGATACTGTGTAAAGCTAAAAAGCATAAAAAAATAAATTAATACAGAAGTTTCTCTGTAAAATATTAATACAATAATGAAGAATAGTTATACACTAAGCTAGGTTTAGTTAGAATGCATGGCACGGCTCTACTGGCTTAAGACGGGATGTAGACGGTCTTAGTAACGACAGAGATCGAAAGATCATATGATTTATTATATAAATAAGGTATCTTAGATATAGAAGCGTCTTGGTGCACGTGTACTGTAAACGTGATACATTGTGGATTCGACCCATACTCGAGGAAAATAAGTGTTTAATATTTTGGTTAATTCCGATAACGAGGTGGAACGCGGTATTGAGTTCCACATCTTAGCCTCCAAAATTTGACGGAAAATGGGGAACGAAAGTGTCATTATATCTACAAACTAAGTTCGCAAGTTCCCTCTACCTACCCTGCCAAGGGCGGGGATACAGCGTGAAGTTGATATAATAAATCTTAAGTATATTTTTGCGTTACATGATCAGTACGCTTTTTACCGTAACTAACATGGTAGGTATAGACAAAATGATTTTTTTTCCGCTTCCCATTTTTAAGATATTGTGTTATAAGTAGCGGAATTCAACGCCGCGACTTATCTACTAACGTGGCAATATGAAATTAGGGAGAGTGGCCTTTTGACTCATCGTTTGTTTTAAGTGATAATGGACAGTAAGTATTTGATTGTCTATTTTCATAACAACTAAACCCTTTCATTACAAAATAATAACTATCATTAATGTCAAGAAAATTGCGTTACCTTTACTTTTATTTAATCAAATCATTCTTTTCATCGTAGTGACGCAGTATGGCATCTGATTGCCAATGCGACGATTGTGGGTTCGATCCCCATTCTCTCTCCGATTGTTCTCTTATTTGTTGTTAAGTTCCATGTTTTATTTATCACAAAGTAGAACTAACTTCAGTATACCTTTCGCTACTGCGTATTGAGTGGAATACTTAACACCGCAATATACCATATTACCAAAGCGAAGTAATAAAAAATAATTCATTCTCCCGAGAATGAATTATTTTTATTTTTTTTGGTCGGACATTCTGTCCTCATTATAATACTTTCGTTCCCAACTTCCCACCGAATTATAGAGGGTTGAGTGACGTAACTCAATATCATATTTTACTTCGTTTCCAGAAGGAGAAAATGAAAATATTAAATATTTAATTTCCTCAAAAGGCAATCGAACTCATTCCACAGACAGAGAAAACTTGGGAACCAAGTATTAAGACACTCCGTTCTCTTGTTCCGCCACTGAAAACGCAATGCCTCATATTCCGCCGAAAATGAGGCATTGCGTTTTCATTGGCGGTACTTAAGGCCGCGCTTTACCTTTTTACCAGAGCGATGTAATGCAAACATTAAATATTTTGAATTGAAAACATTTAATACTTCATTCGTTCGAGTGGGGATCGAACCCACAACCAGTCGCGCACGACAGGCCTCCAAGTACAATTAAGTACAAAACAAGCGTATGTTCGCTGAAGGTCGTTTCAAACTCAAATCCCGTTAAACAGACACAGTTTGTCACTATACCGCGTCTATTTATCTTGTAATACTGTAAATACGCCGCTTTATATTATCAAAGATTTGTACGGTGAATTAATTATTTGCTGATGCCATGTTGACGTTATTCTGAAATTAAAAGAAAAAAATATTTTAATAATAACTTTCTAGCTACAGGTCTGTCGTGGTGCAGGGCTACAAGCATACGAATTTAAGCGCAAGGATCAAGGGAAATTTAAATATTTAATGTTTTCATTTTTTACTAGGTTCACTAGGTTCCCAAGTTCCCTCTGACTACTCGGCCGTGTGCGCGATACATCGTGAAGCTGAGTGAGCTTCCAAGCTAGATTACGAATATAGCAAAGGGAATCTAGTCAAGGCACTCTGTTCTCTACATTCCGCCATTTTTTTTTTAAATATTGCATTTTGTCTAGTGGAATTTTGTCAGTTAAAAATAAGATATTTGTTATCATAGCGCTGTATAAAGATCCCCCACCCAACACACTAATGGGGAACAAGAGAAGACTCATCCGAGTGAGCATCGAACCTCCACAACCGAAGCATTTACAGGTCGGCCAAAATATGTATTTTTATGGTGAAATGTAATTTAAATTGCAAAAGCCTAAATTCTTTCACTTAAATATTTTTTAAAAAGAGTTCAGTCACTCGCTCGAACATTTTGTTGACAAGCAATTTTACGACTACAAAGTACTTTTATTTAAAAAACAGATTCCCGCTGAATCTCACATACCAGGATAAATAAGCATTGCACATAGACAAAACATTTTTTTCAGTTTCACGCTGTATCCCGCACGTGACAGGGTAGGCTAAAGATATTTGAAAACCAAGTGTTGCTGTTCCGTTTCTCACTTTCTGCAGAATTTGAAGTATTGCTTGTTGAGTTGCGGAACCCAACGCCATGACTTTACCTCGTTACAAGAGCGGAAAAATGAAAATACTAAGTATTTCATTTAGAAGTATTTTTTTTTTTCATCCTATCATGGGAATTGAACCCACAACCTGTCGTGTTTACTGCCCCACGCTTAAACCTCTGCGCCACGACTGGCCTTTGTAACATTGCATGTTAAATTGCAAAACTCAACGCCGCACATTGCCAAAGCGGCGAAACAAAGCTTTAACAATAAATATTCTGTTTTATAGTTTCTCAGATTTGAGAATCAAGACCTTATGACTTGTTGAATTTAGAAATATTATGTACGCTAAACCAAGTGAATTTAAATAGTTTTTTGCTTCAGTAGATATCGAACCCATAACCTTTGCGATTACAGTACACGTCTTCCTCTACGCTACGAAGATCTCGACGTTTCAAACAATTTATTTTATCAAATTGAGGCTTAACCGGTCTTTTTGTAATATTAAATCAATTCTTGGCGAAAATTTATGTAAATGTAGATTCGACATTTTAATTTAATATAAATCTTTCAAGAGATTATTTTTAACCCTCGATGATGAAAGAGTTTTGAAGTTTTATTTGTCTGTTTATCTGTCCGTCTGTGGTGCCGTAGCTCCTAAATGACTTTCGACAGTCTTGTTCTTCGTAGTAATTCTTAGCTATGTTTAGTGAAAATAGGATTTGTAGTTGAAGAGCTACCATCTATGTGTTAAAGATATATTTTTTTGGACTTTTTTAGTTATAAATTTTGTTTAATTTTAATCAATCTAAAACTGCCTTTTAAAGTTATATGAAAAATATTAAACCTCTATAATTAAATCTATGTTTTCTAATTTATTGCTGTTCTAATTATATAAACACTTTTTGGTACTTTAATTTTGTGGACTTTAAAAAGAAAATTGGAAATTTCCATTTCTCTCGTTTACGTTGGAATTTCGAGAAATCCATTTAGTAGGTTCACTTCACTACATAACTTAGCTTCACGCTGTATCCCGCATATGGCACGTAGACAGTAACTGGGGAACCTAGTTTTAACACACTCCGTTCCGTTCCCCACTTTCCGTTGAATTTGAAGCATTGCGTGTTTAGTGGCGGAACTCATTAACACATGTTTACTTGTTACTAGAAGTATAAGTGAAAACATTAAATATTTAATGTCCTTAAGTGAATATAGAACCCACAACCTGTCGCGTATACAGTCACAATGATTATGCCCCAACGCCACTACAGGCTTCGCTTCAGCTTGCTTCACTATACTCATAATTTTAATTAGCGTAACTTAACGCAGCATTTCATCAAACTAAACTAGAAAATTAACTTAAAGTGAAAGGTATTCACTACCTATGTAATATCTAACAAAGGCATTATACATTCTCACCTTTACCTCTATTCAAGTGTAGGTCATAAATTTGTGACGTGACACTTCAGTAATGAAAGTAAAAAAACTAGGATATATTGATATTTAAGTAAGTCGAAATTATGTTTATATAGTGATTTATATACTGATTTACACCTATAATATGTTGTTTTTTTAGTAATGGGTAACAAGTGAAATGAAAATATAAACAAATGCTTATTATTGAACTTTTAAGAGAAAAAATAAAATAAAATAAAGATGGTATGGAATATTTAATATATGCCTAAATTTTGCCCGAGCAGATGCTAAAGTGCAACTAATATAAAATACATGTAACCAAACTCTTAACAAAGACTGGCTTCATTTTATGAAATGACGTTAAATTAAATTAAATTTGACTGTAAATAAAATTATATGTTTTTGTTTCTTTGCTACATATTTCGGACATTGCAGGGCAGATAGTGGGAACCTGGGAACTTAGTGTTAAGACACTCCGTTCCCCTTTATGATACTTTCGATCTCCACTTTCTGCGAAGGCGTTGCTTGTTAAATATTGGAGTTTATGGCCCCCCTTGTCCAACGAAGAAATAAATAATATAAATTTAGTCTGCAAAGTGTTCGATGCGTCGGGTTTCCAAAAATGTATAGCACCAAATAATGATTATTATTAATTCGCTTTTAATAGTTTCAATAAAAATAATATTTACAGCGTTCAGTTCCGCCACGTGAATCGATAAAAACCAGGGAATCGGGAAACGGAACGGAATGTCTTAACGGAGGTTCCCCAGTCACCTTCTGCCTATCGCAGACGCAGGTTTAAATTCAGGTGTGTAGAAACTCAACACATAATTTAATCAAATAAAAGTAGACAAAACCCAAAAAAATACGATAACTTTTAATTAACGTAATAAATTTTCTTTAGAGAAAGGATAAATTCATTTTCTAAAGAAACGTTATAAGATTTTTTTTATATGTCGACGATCACATAAAAATTAGTAACAAGGTACATGAATGGAAATCAAAAAAAGTACATAAGGGGAAGTAAAGGGAAGTATCAAACATGTGTTGTGAGTGAATGAATTCAACGTGTCTCTTTAATGGTCAGTCCCAATGCACTACGATTGTCTCCATTAAAGAAACTATAGATGATTGTGATTATATTCATAGAATTATTGTACGTGAATTGATTATGAAAAAGATTTGTACTTGAAAGAATACTGATATTTTTGTACTTCTGCTTATAAAGTTGCACCACCGTTATGTCAAACATACGAAAATTTAATTGTTTAAAATATGAAAATATATTTAAATTTAGAAATTATTTTACTAGAATCAACCTACCTATCTGAATTGTTTGCTACCAGAGCGAGGAAAATGAAAATATCAAAAATTTTATTTGAAAATATTAAATATTTCCACTCTTCGAGTAGAGATCGAACCTACAACCTGTCGTTTACAGGCACACGCTTGTGCTCCTGCGCCACGACAGCTCTCATATCTTAGGCTATCAGAAATTGTAAAACAAGATAATTTATCTTACCAAGAGAATATTTTGAGAATTACATTTTGAATATTGGATGGATATCAGCATTACGTAAATTAACACTGTACAATATATTATTGATATTAAAGAATGAACTTTATGATTTTGATATAAGGTTTAAAATCACTTTATTTTCTTTGAACAGCTCTTTCCTGCCAATTTGGAGCAAGTGGCTAGATTGTGAACGGTTAAGTTATGTTCGTATGGAATGTATATACATACATAAATATATTATATATTGCTCCCGGCTTTGCTTTAGTAATTTTTTTATTGTGACCTAATTTTCTTAGGCTAGTATCGACTTCACGTTCTTTTCTAACAATTGCAGGGTAGACAGAAAGAATCAGGAACCTCGTATAAACACTTTATTTATTGTATGATAAAACTCAACTTGATATAATAGCGAAGAAATTGTGACTTTGACATAAAACAACGTTATATAATACAGTAAATAAAATACAATTTACTTACAACAAAGACAACTAAAGAAGATGCTCCTTATATTAGCATTTGATACGACGACGTTACAAAGTTTAATTAAGATTAATGTGATGTATGAAACCTGCACGTTAATTTAACTGAAACATGGGAGAAGGTAAATATTTATACAAGAGAAAAACATATTCATGCGGAATCCCGCATTTAGGAAAGTAGCAAAATTTTAATAAAAAGCGTTATGAAGAATGTTGTTGTGGATTAGGATTCTATTTGAGCAGATTAAATATCAACTATTTTTATTTCTATTTCCTCGCGCGGTATTAATCACTTCAATACGCAATGCCAATAGAATTCGGCGAAGAGATTAAAAATAGGGAACATAAGTGTCTTTATGGGTACGGAGTGTTTTAACATAGGTTCCCAGGTTCCTCTACCTTCCCTACATAATTACTGCCTTTCGATAAATATAACATTTAAATTTTTGAGCTGAGAAACAACTGAGTTATTTATATTTGACAATTCCGACGAAGGCTATATTGTGTTATATGTCATAAATAAATCCTATTTTTTCCCATTTGACCATGTGGGCAAAGTTAACAATGTGGCATAAGTCGTGAGTTTTGTACGACAAGTCTTACTTATTTACATTTCACTATATGTACGTAGACGCAAGTAAAAGCTAGTATGTATGTAAAACTGTAATTGTACAGGCGGATGTATTAAATTTTAAAAATAAACTACAATTTCGGGAAGCCGAAATGAAAATTTCAATTTTCATTTACAGCAACATATTGAAAATTAAATCTATCGTATATACATTTTTCAGGACAGTTAAATTATAGAACAGCAAATTACAGCGCTCTCTTAATAGCTTGTAATTTTGTGGGAGATTGTATCACGAAACCGTTACCATTGAGTTCAGGTAGAGCCAATTTAATTAAGGCTCCTTCCTGATTTTATTGTTTCAGTACCTTGTTTCACATAATGTCTTTATGATATTTCCTATGGATTATCTATTTCTATATTCCGCAGTTTTAATTAAATAAATTAATATATATTCTGTTCGATTATATACCTGAAAAGTAATCCTTACAAGATCAATCTTTTGTATGTGGGTAAAGACTTTGTTTTTCAAGAACGTGTTAAGTTGTGAAATTGAATCATTTAATTAAAACAAAATCAAGTACGATATTTTATTATTTATGTTTACTAAAAAATATTTTCTGTTGATTTAGAGTTATAAAATCAGTATAAAAACGTTGATGCGGAAGTATATACTAATGAATATTAAATTTAAGCAGGCTGATAATATTTTAGCAATCGTTTAAGGAAAAAAATATTTTAAAGCCGTCGTGACGCAGTGGTAGAAGCTGAGCTGTAAATGATTTCCACTCGGACAAATGATTAATTTCGTGTTTCCTCTACTAAGCACATTTTTTCACTTTACACTATATTCCACATAGCTGAGTAGACATATGTCATATGTCTAAAATGCGTAAAAAGTAAAACCGTTATTTTTTTACCTAGTTTTCTTTTTTTAGCTTCACGCTGTATTCTACAAATATAGGGTTAGCAAAGGTAATATAGTGCTAAATTATCCTGACTTAACTTACTGCCAGCCAGGCCACTTTTTGTGAAAATTAATTAAAAATATATATAAAACATAGATATTTCACTTTATATGAGCGATATAGCTTCTATACATTGTACCGTCTAGGGATAAATATATTTTTCGCACGTCCAAATATTACTTTTGTATCGAGAAAAAACGCTTCCATATGTAATCCAATCACTGTGTTATTGTATTCTTGAATGTAACAAATATCGTATACTGTGAAAATTCCTTATACATATATTTGTAGGATTTGTCTCTTGATACTATTTTTTATTATTTTCTTGTTTACTTTTTCTTGCTTACTTAATTCTTGAGACCAGTTTACTTAATTCTTGAGACCAGTTTTTTCTTGTTCCTTGAGACCAGTAATAAATAATATTTCTTTGCAGTATATAGGCTCTTTTAAATTAGATTGCGTTTGTGGATTATCATACAGCATACAACCACTAGCACACACGGAAGAATACATCTCCAATGTCAAAAATTGTCACGTATCGATATGGTTGTTTGTGAGAGTACAGCTAATATATTCCTAGAATGATCCATGAGACTATTGAAATGCATAAACATCGTAATTTCCATAGAGAAGTTGGTTGGAAACTTTCTACAACCTGGGACTTATACAATCTTTGAAGTGTACATCTAAATTGTACAAAAATCCAGGACAGTGTGCGATTCAATTAAGTAATGGTTAAGGATAGTTTGACAGATACATGCTACCTCAGTTTACAGGTATCACGGACTGTAATCTTTCAAAAACTTTGGGTTACCAAAAAAATACAACAATAATTATACGCTAATAATCCGGTCACAAAAAATTATTATCTATTGTAATACGTAATAATCTCGAAAATTTAAGATCTTAACAGAAAGAGGAAGAGATTTTAGGTGCATCATTTTCTGCACACCGCTTAATTTTCGAAAGTATATGACAAGCTAGAATGTTGAGATCCGCAATTCAAAAAGGAATGTCTTGGTATATTGACGAGAGTGTGGGAGAAAAAGTGTCCGAACACCATTAGCCCTCCGCACAAAAAGCTAAAACAATAAATAAAACAAAAAAAACTAAGTGTACAAATTTTCTTATACAATATAATAAATTTTATAGATAGATTCAATGCTATTGAAGGCAACTTAAAGAAATAGTAACAACTAACCAAAGTACAGTATATTTTCAAAGTACGAAATTAGTTAGACTATGAATTATATAGAACCGAGACAAACTCGCATTAGCAGAGTGCTTAGTTTAGAAGCAACTAAGAACCACATATTGGCCAACTTAACTAGTGAATTTTACGTATCCATTATATCGTGTATAGTAATTGTCAACGTTTTCTATATAAAATTTAAAATCGTGCGACTATAAATGAGACAGGTTGTGGTTTAGATCGTTACTTCAGGAAATGAAGCTAGGCAAAGCGCGGCGTTTAGTTCCGCCACTCAAAACCTCCCTCAAATTCAGCGGGGAGTAGGAAATAAGACGGAGTGTCATAACATTGGGTACCTAAGTTCTCTATGTTTTAATCCCTTGCCACGTGCGAGGTACAGGGAGAAGCTGAAAAAAAACACATTTATTTGATCAAAAGCGCTAATCTCGGATGGTTTGAATTAAAACATCTCTTTGTGTTGGGCATTTAATTAATCAAAGGCGATAATATTTCATTATTCCTTGCCCTCGCGGTTAAATATATGTTATTGATGATATTATTATTAGGATTGAAACACTAAGAAAAAAATAGTCATTTATATAACCTTTTTCTGCTCCATGTTGTATTTCACATTTAGCTCTGCCATATGCAGAGGGAGTCTGGGGACTTAACGGTAAATGATTTCGTTGCCAATTACGACGAATGTTATTATAAGCTTTAAATTTCGTTACAAATATTTTATCTTTTGGGTTAAAAAGTGGCTCCGAACTAAATCTTATTTTTTGTAAGTTAAATCCTACTCAAGCGATTCTTTATATTTTTAGTTCTCCTTGTTTGGTCATTTTGTACGTGACATTTAGTCAACATATCTCTAATTTTACTCTTCCCTGAAGAAAGGACTCCCGAAACGAACGAAAGTAATGTAAGAAAATACTTACTTAGTTCAAGTTGTAGTCAAAAATTACGTCTCGTGGAGTATAAAACGTAAAATAAACGAGTAGCTATTTCCGGTTTTCATAGAAATTTCGAGAAATCTTCTCTTGGTACCCTCAAATGCTCCTCAAAGAATTTACACGCCAAATTGAAAATTTCTGCGGGTAGTAGCTTTTCGACTTTACATTGTTTATAAGTCAGTCACTCAACAAAGGCATAGCTTTATGTTTTTTTCAGCTTCGCGATATATCCCGCACAAAAAAAGGAACACAGAGCAAATTTTGGAATTCTATTCTATTTTGGAATTGGAATTCTAGTGTTAAGACACTCTGTTCCCATTAAATCATTTCCGTTTCTCGCTTCCCTCCGTGTGTCGAGATTTAAGCTACATCTTCCATCTCTTTCGCAGAGCAAAGAAAAAAAATATATTAGGAAGTTGTTGACAGTTCAAAAGTCTGCAAAGTCCTCAGTATTTGACATACCCCACTAGATATAAATATGAATCTGAAAAAAAACCTGATAGATCTTTTAAAATAAGTTTCAAACAAAACGAAGACCCGACCATCAATCCAGATGTCCTTTGTTTATTAATTAACAGGCTCGTCCCTTGGCATCGTTGGAAATAATTAATATTTTTTTCTTTGAATAAACATTTAGGTTTTACGTTCTACTTTGATTTGCAATATATATTTATGTTAGTTTCTTTATAAATTGAAATGTAAACTTGATTTCCTTGCATTATAATTTGCACATTGTACAGATAAGTAAAGTCTTTTAATCGCTTATTTGTCTCATATTTATTTTACTATCTTTTAAATGCTAAGTAGACAGAAGGCTAGAAACTTGAGAACCTAGTTTAAAGGCACCCTCTTCAAGGTCCTCTTGCTTTTTACCCACCCTCCTCTTTTTAATTATTTTTTTTTCTGTATCTCGCATGAAATTTAATAATTCCAAAAAAAGAACAGCCTACAACCAGTCTAGCTATTTGTGTAATATAAAATTATTTTCATTATCACGATCTACGTTTTAATATGAGGCCTGTAGTGGCGATCCCCACTTAAGAAAAAGGAAATATTATATAATTTATATATATATATAAAACACTACGTTCCTATATTTTCTCTGCCTAAGTGCTATATGAAGAATACAGTATGCAGCTAAACAAAAACCGCAGAGTTAAAAGAGCCAACATGCAATGTCTCAATTAAGTAGAGAACAGTGCACTATTTTTTCAATATAAATATATCGATACTAAAAAACACTTACATGTATAAAAGGATATTGGGCAATTAGCTTTGAAAATTTACACTCAGCGAACAAAAAAATCAGGTTAAATGTTCCCATAAATATACGTGATTAAAATGACATAGGTCGCATGTCCGCAGGATGTGGGGTTAACGAGAAAATGGTACTAAAATATATTATATTGTAACATACAACATTAACGTACTAAGACCTTTTGTTTTTGCGATTATTACACACCGATGCTTTTCATTGTTTGACCAATATATGACAAGCCAAAGTCACAATATATCTGTAACACAATCTAATGGTAATACCACCAATGTGCAGTCACTTTATACTTTCATTTTAACACTCAGGTTAAAATGCAGCGTGGCGTTGATGTCCACACTGAATACTGAATGCTTTAAGTTTGGCGGAAATTTGAGAACGGAAATGTCTTAATGGGGATGGAATAGAACACTAGGTACCCAAGTGCACTTTGAATAATAAAACCGGCGTATGAGTTAAATAATCAGTTATATGTGACAAATTGCGACCGTCATAGTAATTTAAGTACTGTCGCAAAAATTGAGTGACATTATCAATCATTTTAACAATCAAAAATATAATATATATTTTACAATGTAAATTGTATATTTCCTCCATTTTTCCAGGGGCTTGAATTAAAATAACTACACAAAATAAAATGAGAATGAAAACTGTAGAATCTAAATATTTTGCTTTGTGTTCCCGACTTTCAAAACGCACATAAAAACCCTCAATGTTTTTTACATTAAAAAAGTTGAATTGATGCGTTAAAAGTATTTATTCACGTGACAGCCTCGCTGTCAGCGTGATCGATGTATCGGGAGTGTTACAACCAAATTTCTCTTTTACTGACTACAATTAACTTATTTTCACTTGTTTGTTTGGAAAAGAAATATGTATATTATACGATGTTTATAAAATTGTTCAAATCAGTTAAAATGTTTTAAGTATTTTGTTTTAGGCGTCATCAGAAGTATTTTGTCATTATTTAGGTTATTGAATCTATAACATTCACTTTTCTAGCCTATGCAGTAGGATAGACATAGTGATTTTTTGTATCCAAATACACCTTTTTTGTTTTTTTCTCTGAGGCCTAATATACTAAATATTTTCATTTCTTTACTCTGGTAATAAGTCTAAGTTCGTCGTTGAGTTTCGCCACTCAACTTGCATTTCCTCGAGAATTTGACGGAAAATGGGGAATGGAAGTGCTTTAAGAACAGAGTATCTGAAGTCTAGAGTCCCAACCTGGGGCTCTTTGCTTACTCGGCTTTGTGCAAGATACGTAAAGCTCAAAAAGTAAAACTTAAAATTACTCTTCAGCCAAACACATGCAAACTGTACGTGTACTAATGTAGAAAGCTATTATACGCATGTGAGACAAACTAAGAAAAATACAATTTAGAAGTAAGTTTTATCTATCAGTGTTAAAGAAAATTATTAAATTATAATTTTATATTGAGTTCTGTCATGGCGCAGAGGCTCAACTATGGTTATGGGTTTGATCCCCATTCGACGAAATTTAATATTTAATACTTTCATTTCTTCGCTATTGTAACAAGGCAAAGCACGGCATTGAATCCCGCTCCTCAATACTCAATACACCAAATTCGGGGTAAAGTGGGGAAAGGAATGTCATAACGTTAGGTTCTCTTAAGTTTCTTCTGCTTATCCTGTCACGTGTAAGATACAGCATAGCAGTTTAAAAAATATAAACAATGTATCGTAAAGTACGAAACTAATTTGTCCTGGTTTTTCAGGGATACAGCATAAAGCTAAATAAAATAAAAACATTTATGCAAAAGTATTGCTACAAAAATTTGGATTACAAAATAAATGAGCTTCTATATGTAAATCAAAGTAATGAATATTTTGCACTAATTTTATGATTGTTCTGACCTTCACGCGGTATCACGCTAATAATAGGCAGAAAGAACCTGGGTACTTCGTGTAAAGTAGTTACCCAGGTATTCCTATTAATTCCCTTCTCCACTTTTAAACCAAATTCTCAAGTTGTCGCCTGTTGAATAGCGGACAACACCACATTTCGCTTTAAAGTGGAAATTTAACCCACCAGCGTCGTATTAACAAACGCACACTTGTATCTCTGGGCCACGAAGGCCTCAATAGTATAAGGTATTAAATATAATAAATTTTCGATACGTTTTATTTGAATTTCACAAATATCTTCGATATCCAATCATTTTACGTTCATTTCAATATAAATACACCCTGAAACTTGATATAATTTAATATTATCTAACTAAAACAACAACATAATTGAAATTAATCACAAAGTAAAAGTTATCAAATCTTCTTAATAAAAGTCCAATCTCTAGAGACAGTTGTGCTGTAATCGGTTAAATTAGCAATAATTTCCCACGAGATGTGAATATTAGGTATAATAAATGATAATTTTCGCGAATTAGGTTAAAAACATTTTAATTCACTTTTTTAACATCACGCTGTCTCTCGCATGTCGTGGGAGTCGCAACGGGAGCACAGTGTTAAGACACTCCATGTCCCTCTTTCAGCCCTATTTTTGAAGCATTGCTTGTTAGTGGCGTAACTCAACACCGTACCTTATCTTATTATCATAAAGAGTAAATGAAAATAATTTATTACCCTGAATAGGAAACGAATTCACTACCATAATGTTTATAGTCGAAAGTGTAAAGAAAAAGCTATTTTCTAGATTCTACATTTTATTCAGTAATGAACGATTATTAATGTAAGTAAATTGTCTCTGGTCGACAAAGCGCGGCGTTGAGTTCCGCTACTTAACAGGTAATGGTCTCTAAAGGTCTCTATCAAAGGTCTGTAAAGTTTAGCAGACATTCCAGGCTCATTCTGACGTGTAGCTGCCGTATATTATTTTTTAAAGTTACGTTTTAATCGTAGTATTCTATTCTTTTAAATCCAATATTTTATATTATGTTACTGTTTTCGTCTACGCCAGGATGATTGATGATTCTTGAACTATATAATATGTTTTTGTTAGCACCTTTAAAAAATATTCTTATAATAATTGTAAAGCATTAAAACATTAAATATTTCATTCACCCGAGTGGGCATCGAACCCACACTTATCGACAACAACTATTAAACAAATAGCTTTAAAGCTCATTTTCATAGCAAAGCTTAAATTTCCACTTTCATATAATTTAGTTACATTAATTCTCGGTCAGTTTGCGGCGCTTGCAAAAGTTGTTAGTTGTCAAAGTTATATCGCGAGAACACAACGCGGAAATTATAAAGCGACCTTTTGTTAGATATTTCTTTTTTTTGTAACTTGCGTGATACTAAATCCCGCACATGACGGGGCAGGGAACTTGGGAATCTAGTGTTAAGACACTCTATTTTTATTAAGACAATTCTGTTACCTACTTTTCGTTGAATTTGAGACAGTGCGTGTTGAATGGCGAAACTAATCTTTAATTTTTTAATTAATTAATTTTTTTTTAGCTTCACGCTTTATGCCGCGCAATGCAGGGCAGGCAGAGGGAACCCGGGAACCTAGTATCAAGACACTCCGTTCCACTTCCGTTCCCCACTTTCCGACGAATTTGAGCGTTTTGAGTGGCGGAACTCAACGCCGCTCTTTGCCTTAATACCAGAGCGAAGAAATGAAACATTAAATATTTAAATTGAAAATATTAAATATTTGATTTTCTCGACTGGAGATCGAACCCAGAACGTGTCGGTTACAGCCACACGCTTGTGCCGCTGCACCACGACAGGCCAGGCCTAAAATATTTAATATTTTGTATCTTCGAGTAGGCTCGAGCCTACAACCTGTCGCGTTAATAGTCACACGATTGTTCCACTACGACAAACCTCAAATAATATTTCAAATTTGAGTTACACCTTACACCTAGAAAGTGGAGAACGACAGTATTTTAGCACACAGGGTTTCAAAGTTCCCTCTACCTACCCTGCCACGTGTGAGTTACAGCATAAAGCTGAAAAAAAATTGTACCAACAATATGTAAAGATCATTTATTATATTACATTTCTTTTAAAGGAGATTAATGTACCCTTTGGGCATGTTCTCTGAATACGTTTCCTGTATCAACTTCCGGTTTGCTTTGTTTTTCTCTAGCGATTACTGTTCTGTTATGTAGTAAAAATGCTTACCAAATTCATAGTAGCGCAGTGGTCCAGTGCAAATGCGATAGTATTTGATTCTATGTATTTTCATATTAGATTTGGTATTTTCATATTAGACAGAGAGTACTAAGATATAAATGTCTTTTGCTAAAAATTCTTGTGTGTATTGTGTTTTTAGCTTCGTTGTATAGTTCACATGTAAAATAAATAATTAAAAAGTATTAATTGTTAATACTCTCTACATTTTGTGGCATTACATATAGATTGGCGGATGTTTGAAATCAGGGTAATACTCTGCTTCACGCTGTATCCCGCACAAGGCAAGGTAGGCAGAGGGAACATGGGAAACTAGTGTTCAAACACTCCGTTCCGTTTCCCAATTTCCGCCGTTTTTGAGGCATGCCATGTTGAATGGCGAAACTCAACACCGCCCTTTATCTTGTAGCCAGAGCGAAGAAATAAAATCATTAAGTATTGAAATAAGAAAATATTAAACATTTCATTTCTTCGATTGGGAATCGAACCCACAACCTGCCGCGTTTACAGTTATACACTTGTGCTCCTGCGAATATACAAAGAGTATGTATTAATTTCATTAGATCTATAAATATACATATAAAAAAATTGAAATTTCACAAAATGAAAAAGAACACAAATCAGCATAATAAAAGTAACTCCGCATAACGACTGTATTGCCATGAATCGACTTCATTACTACATAATAAATAATCTATTAATAGAACATCTTATGAAATGTTAAATACCCAGCACGAGTGGGTCCGACAGCACTTAGGCCCGACACGAAAATTATTTCCTTAAGATCGCAATTACGATAAGAGATGAAAATTAAAAATTGTTCTTCCATTTGTGTTGAAAATTGCTGTGTGAATTATTTATAAATAGATGTGTTTATTACGAGTATAAGGAATTGTTTTTTTAGTTTTAAATTATATCTTGCACATAGCAGGGTAGGAATCTCTAAACCTAGGATTATAGTGTTAGGGCTCTCTGTTTTTATTAAGACACTTCGATTCTTCACAATGTATAGAAAATTTGAAGTATTATGTGTTGAGTTGCGAAACTCAACGCCGCATTTAACTAGAGCGGTGAAGTATTAATAATTTCGAGGGCATCTATCCCTCACCCATTGTATTTATAATTTATTATAATCTCTGTATATAATTCTTATACATTGATATTCCTATACAACAATGCTAGCGGGCTTCATTTGCAATAGTATGTAAGTTCAGTATCAACATTCCCGCATACCACACAGGCGTACTGAATAGCTGTCATAATTAATTGGAAAGATATTCACATTTCTGAATTCTTACATTGTTTCTATCTAATTATATTTTTAGCTTTTTAACATTGGGTTTTTGGTTTCTGATCAAAATGTGGCTCGGTGGCACAAGCGTTTGACTATAAACAAGACAGCTGTGTGACATTAAGAAAATGAAATATTAATTATTTTAGTCTGTGTGAATATGCACTTCATCGGACATGGATTCATTGTAAGAAAATTAAAGGATAATTCATCAAATTCATGTATTTCTATAAACTTTATATCCATGCTTGTAATAAGTCTGTAACTGATCACTGTCTGTGCATACCCCATTACGTTATAAGATTTTTTAATATATATTATATTAAAAAATCTTATAAAGTAATTAAATTTTTGTCTGCTTGTCTATGCGTTTGTACGCGCTTATCTTAGAAACGGTTAATTAAATTTAAATGCAGTTTTCATTTTTATATTTTAACAACCTTTACTTATCATTAAGTGGTTAAGTCGGTGTAAATAAAAAAAGTTGGGTAAAAATAAGAAAGTTACGCCATTTTAAAATATTAATGTCGACTAAATTTTTCATTGGGGTGAAATTTTAGTTTGCAATTTATAGATATAGTCTTAAAAGTGATAATGTTCTTAGAGTAAGAAGTAATTGAGATTAGTTAATAGTATTATTCAAGCGAGTGAAGCTGTTACTAAATAAATCTATTAAATTTAACTTCTAATCGGAAATTACTTTCATACTTTAAGTTAGTAGTTAGTGGAAAATATACTTGGCAGGTTATTTTGTAGCACGCGTCGTATCGCGTGACACCTGAGTGTTGCTGTTTAAGCGACAAAGCGGCCGCTTCATTTAACTATTTGACAGTTAATTACTGACTCAAACGTGGCGTCAGCCGCTAAAGCCTATTGTTAAAATGTTTGTGTAAATTATAGCTTATCTGTTATTTTACTATATATTACTGTAAAGTTTCATCTTAATCAGTTAAGTAATTTTAGCGTGAAAGTGAAACATACATCCGTACTCACGAACTTTCAATTTCAGAAATCAGTTCTATGATTTTTTCATTAATTTATGTGTAATATCTACGTAAATAAATGAGTTTACATATATTTTTTTAGTTTAAATCTTTTATAAGTGTCAGTTTGGTATACTCATAAGTTACTAATATGACACAGTTAAGCAGAGGTAAGAGCCTAAAACAGGTTGAATGAACAGTATTAATACACACATATATTTGCAAAACACAAATATTTGCAAAATGTTTTAAAACTATATATTTTGAATAATTGGCTGAAATTTCACTTTTTATATAAGTTGATTTAAATAGATATTATTTGTTAATAGAATACAAAAGTAATGCAGATTAGAAATCGATAATTATATCGTTCTAATGAGACGATAGTTGGTAATATATCAAAATGTATGAAAATTGACACAACGAACGGGTCGGTTATTTTGTAATCGAGCCGCCGCCACATTACGTAGCTCATATTGTTTGTATTTATGATAATTCCTAAAGTATTTATTGTGATGACGTACTATTAAGTACAGTTTTATTTTAAATGAATTTTCAAAGAAGAGTAGTAAATATTTTGATAAGGATAAATACCAAATTGCAGACAATTCAATAACTAACCACCCGGTGGTCTGTATGCTTAGTTCTCTCAAGAAAGAAAAAAACGCTGTTATTTATATATTGAAACGTGTAAATGGTAATTAATTTTCCAAGATTATTAGAATGAACCCACAACCATTGAGATTATGCCACGATGGCCTCAATTTTGATATATAAATATTGAGTAAATATACTCTAAGCCTAACTAGCCAAGTTATATTCAGAAATAAAGGAATATTTCATCCATGACATGTATTTGTTACTAGAGACCCGCTCACGTACGAAATTTACATATACGTCTTCATTTAAGTCGCTTCGCGTCACAACGAAATTGCGCCTAAGTTGACTTGTGAAGATATGAAACAAAACATTTTAAAATGTAACAATATGATAATAACTGTGCCATGGCGCAGGGGCACAAGCGTATGGACTGTAAATGCGACAGATTGTGGGTTCAATTCTCACTCGAGGAAATTTCTTCACTCTGGTCTTCCACCACTCAACACGCAATACCTCGAATTCAGCGGAAAGAGAGGAACAGAACGGAGTGTCTTATCACTAGGTTTCCAAGTTCTCTCTGCCTACCCTGTCATGTGCGTGCGTGAAGCTCAAAAATATGATGTCTTTTTTTGCTTCACGATATATCACATATAGAAAAAATAGATAGAGGTAACTTAGTTTTAAGTGTACTCCGCTCCTCATTCATATTTTTTAAAATATTGCGTATATAGTGGCGGAACTAAACGCAGATTTTTGTCTTGCTATCAGCCAAAATTGAAAATAGTGACCTAAGTGAATGAATTGATAAATAAATTATAATGAATGAACCTGAGAGGTAATCGAACCCACTAACGTCTCATGACCATTCCTTTTAAATAAAAAAAAAATAGGAAATTATGACATTTCCGCTCCATATATCTGCCAAATCAATATTTTCAAAGAAATTCATTCGTATGAAAGAGTAATGTATAAGACACATCGATTTCATTTGGTCTTTCGACGTCGTTATAAAAGAATTTGAAAAGATTTTTTTTGGCAGCTACACGCTATATCCCACACATTGCAGGATAGGCAGAGCAAGCTAAGACCTAGTGTTAAAACAATCTGTTCCATTTCCCACTATCCGCCAAATTGCGTGTTAAGTGGAGGAACTTAACGCCGCACTTTGCCTTGTTACCAGAGCGAAGGAATTAAATTATGAAATATTTTATTTCTTCCAGTGGTGTGAAAATACCCCCGATTCAGTAAATCATTACCATATTTTGGAAATAATGTGATTATCATAAAACATAACTAAGAATTACCAAAATGTACAGCGCTTTCTATTAAAAAAAACACACTTTTTTAATAAGAAAGTACGATGCCACAGACCGACACTAATACAGGCTCGCAGATACACAGAAAGGTCAAACGCATAGCCCGCGTTTTTGTGTCAGAAGTTAAAAAGTAAACAAACAACTAGCAAACAGTTCTTCAAACAAACAAAGGTTGAAGCGTTTAAAATTATACTTTATTAAATCATGGTTTAGAACATTTTCGAAACAAAAAAATCACCTCAAAAATAATCATACAAAAAAATCAAAGTTAAACAAAATTAGTTTATTTGTGACACAAAATTACTCGCCAAAACTAGTATAACAAAGAGGATAGTT
>DWMZ01000530.1:0-21751 GCA_018249855.1 Eueides tales michaeli | reverse complement strand
GATGCAACATCTAGAAAAACACCAACTAGATACTCTCCCTTGGCAAAAGCTTGTCGAATATCTGTACTAAAAACGCTGAGACTATCTATAGTACTTAACCCCTTTCTAAAGCCAAACTGAGAGGGCGCTAAGATATTTCTGCTTTCCACTATCCATTCCAGACGATTTTTTAAAAACCGTTCAACAATCTTTGATAGCGCAGATGCTAGGGCAATGGGTCTATAGGAGTTCGAAACCCAGCGTCAAAACATTGTGTTTCCCATTTACTGTTAGTTTTTAAGACGTTTCTTATTCATTAGTGTAACTTAATACCGTGCTTTGTTACGTTCATTCAATCGTTTGACTTTATTCAATTGAGTAAACCTACAGCCCCAGACGGTCTAAAACATACATAAATATTGTTTTATAAATAGGCTATAGTAGTAGTTTCGCTTTATCCTGAAACATTTCAAGCTTCAGCATATTTTCTTTTGAGCAGGTAATAAGGAAACTTTCAGTGAAATAAAATTATATCATAGATATATGAATATGTAAGACAATAGACAAAAGTTATACGGGAGACAATTTTCTGGAAATAGACGCGTTTTCTATTTATGAAAGCAATTCTGAGGTTAATATATAAAAATATGTTTTAATCGTTGTTTGATTTTTTAACTATCGGTTCAAACGTCAGTATTTCTTTTTTTAGGCTTGTGAAAATTTAATATCTTCACATAAAAAATTTTATGGAGACGATTTATACTTTTTTTACTTGTTCCTTACAAGCTTCATTATAATAATAATTAAATGAGAAATTTCACAAATTTATATAATATAAATAAATATAATAGCCTTAATTAAATAACTTTAGTTTGTCTCATAAAGACTATTTTTCCGACTGAAAAAGAAGGATTATATTTTTCACTGTATGTACCTATATATACTTCACTATTTGTTTATTGTCAATATCACTAACCCTATGCAATATGGACACACGTCGACAGTGAGCGAATATAAATGCATCTATTATGTATGAAAACTTGCAATAATTATTGTTTAAGAAACTGTTAATTTAATTGAAAAATCATGTAAGTAACCTAACAAACCTTACTTCTTTTTAGGACTCAAGAAAAATCCAAAATGAAGTTTTGGAAGCTCCAAGGAGTGTTTAGACCTGGAAGAGGGCGTGTGGATCAGATCTTTTCCTTCCACGGAATAACGAAATAATATTATTGCTTTCCTGAACTTGGAAAAGTATCAATACGTAACTTAACTTATATTGACTTGGCTTTGCTTAGTTGGTTTCGTAATCCAGTGCTCATTACATCCTCAGAATGTTAGTTCTGGGAATTGATCACTACCTTGAAAGAAAGTCGTGAAAATAGTGACTTAATCCTGTATGTGACTTTCCCAACTCTTTTGGGAAGTATATATAGTTGATGAAGACGATAGGAAATATATGTGGAAAGCCATAATGTTTTCAGTTACAGAGATTACTGCCTTGCATTGATGAGAAGGCGATACATCAGCATAGTTGCATTTTTAATATGGCACGAATCTTGGGTACTATAAAATAAAAATTAAAGGAAGATGAATAGTGTGCATATATGATCTCTTTGTATGATAAGTAGAGTATACTCAAAACGGTACGTACTAGCGAGGATGTTACAGTGAGAGTGAAGAAGGGATGAAGATGATCAGGCCGTTTGGCCTGGTCCAGGATATCAGATTAAAGAATGTTTATGTAGTAAAAGTCAAGTTAAACAAAGTATATGTCGTAATAGTCAAGCCAAACAAGGTTTACGTAGCAAGAGTATCAGACGGAGACCTCATTCGACGATGTAATAATATATGAGAATCCTCCGGAGAGCAAGAATGATGAGGGTTATGATGGTGGAAATTGGAACGGGCGAAAGTGTTACAAAAATACTGTAGCAATTATACAAAACCTGTAAATTTTTTATTGTTGCTAGCCTTCTGTCGATATACCCAGATTTTTTTAGTTACCCTGAGACTAAAAAAATATTTTTAAAATGAAAATATGTATAGGAACATATTATGGCATTTTGATAAAATGACAATGTTCACAATTTAAATATTATATTATTAAATGTCTTTATTAAAAGAACGCTCAATGTCCTTGCGATGTATGAACAATGCTGGCATGACGGACTAAATATAATATGAGGTGCTGAATTTTCATTATTGTCAAGTCTTTAAACGTTAATAAGTATTAAATATATCGATTGATGTCAATTCATCTAATATGTAGATGCTCCTATCTACAATCCTGTGTAGATTAATCATGATAAGTCAAGTTTTCAGACATATTAACTAATTAACTAAAAATATCATAATATTCTATATTCTTCAGTGTAAATAAAACCTTCAAACAATAACTATAATATCGTACAATAGGAATATTTATGTATAGTACATTATACGTACATACTCTATTCTTTCATTCCGTTTGATATTAAATAAGTCGCATTGTAACAATTCCGTCCCAGCGAGAATAAATCTTTGCGTAAAAAGGGATAAGCATCTGACCCTTTCTCTAAAAAAATACTTGACCTAAGGGTTTCGAAATACATAATTGTAATATTTTTGTTTTGTACATGCTGTGTTTTATAGTTTTATATGGGAAGTAATGGATAATTAAAATAATAATAAATTATTGGAATAAAAACTAAAGGTTTGTACGGCACATTCTAAGTATCCGAGGTAAAGCCAACTTTCGGCTTCACGCAGTATCCCGCACATGGCGGGGTAGCCAAACAGTTCTTGGGAACCTAGTGTTAACCCCCTCCATTCCGTTCTCCATTTACCGCCGAATTTGAGACTCCACTTATTAGGAACTACTAGTTGACTTAGAAAAAAATGTTTTTATTTTATTTATCATCATTCAATCATCTCATTACATGTATACATAAGTAATTCTTAATATAAGAGCGTCCGGCGTCCTACCGAACAAAATCAGCTCTATTATACTAGTACAGAAGAAAAAAATAACAAATGAATCGAAAAATATTTGTACTAATTAATTCATTTATTCAGTTTTTTAATTCATTTAAAACTTAGGAAACTAGTGTCAAGACACTCCGTTCCGTTCCCCACTTTCCGCTGGAATTGAGACATTGTGTGTTGAGTGACGTATCTCGACGTCACACTTTGCCTTGTTGCTAGATTAAAGGAATAAAAACATTAAACATTTAATTTTAAAATATTAAATATTTTATATCTCGAAAGGATATCGAATCCACAATCTGTCTTATTTATAGTTACATGCTTGTGTCGCTACGCCACGACAGGCCTTACATTTTTATTTTTTATTTTTTATTATTTTTTTTTAGCTTGACGCTGTAACCCGCACGAGGCAGGGTAGGCGGAGGGAACTCGGGAACCTAGTGTTAAGATACTCCGTTCCACTTCCGTTTCCCATTTTCCGCCGAATTTGACTCATTGCTTGTTGAGTCGCGGAACTCAACGCCGCGCTTTACCTTATTACCAGAACGAAGAAATGAAATAAATAAATAAAAAAAAATATATTTTATTGACAATTTTCATATTTACATCTCTATGGGCTACTAACTCCTAAGTAAGCATATACTGCGTTTTAGGAGTTAGTGACTTCCCTGTTTTACACATTTGATTAATTGGCATTGTCTAAAACTAAAGAAAAAGAAAAAAAATATACATATAATAACTCAAATATTCTCAAATCCGAAAAAAAATAATAATAACTGAGAGTAAACCAAATTAACTAAAAACAAAAAAAAATACAACATATTATAAGCTAACTATATATATACGAGTACATATTAGAAACTAACTATAACTTTATATTTGTGTGAATGTGTAAATGTGTGTGTGTGTGTGTGTGTAAGTGTCCGTGAGTGTGTGATTAGGGTACATACATATGAGTGTTGGCAGTTGTTATTTTTGTATTGTCGTCAAGTTTTCTGTGGTGGTGTAATTTAATGTTAATAGCCATTTTACAATCTTCTTTTTCGCAGCGTACTTATTGCATGATTTTAATGAAATAATTTTGTCAGCCGCATTATATAATATGAGGGATATAAATTTATAATTTCGTCTCGCCAAACAAGATTTTACCTATTTGATATTTTACTAGCAGTAGTGTGATGGTATCTATAAATGCATTTACTTATAAATAACTGACAAACGTTTAATATTTCAGACTTTTTGTAGACCGAGACCGTTGGGTGTCGAAAAGATAAGCCCATCGCCACCTTAAGTACAGTACGCTGTGCTCTTTCTAATGTCATAAGAATAGATTTAGCAGCGCCTCCCCCATGCCACTATACAATATGTCAATATACATTCACAAAGGGACCTGTATATTTGTAATGTACGTTTAACATCTAGGACGTTCCTTAGGCTTTTAAACAGTACTATTTATTAATCTTCTTATTTTTTGTGTCATATATGTAATATGTGATTTCCAATTTACACCGTGGTCTATTATTACACCAAGTTATTTTATAGTGTTAACTCTGCTTAATCCTTCACAATGACATTGATTGCTAAACCTATGATTCAGTTCACGACAAGAGTGAGGGTGGATATTCAGCGTGAAATTTTCATTAGCTTCGCCAGCTGTATTGTTGGAAAACACATAGCACAACTTTTGTTTGTGTTGATAGTTAAAAGATGATTTTGAAGCCATGTAGATATAAGGTACAATCCGTTCTCTGCTGTAATTTTAACATCATCCCAAGTTTTGTCATGGAATACAATGACAGTGTCATCAGCATACATTATCAAAGAAGATTTTTCGATTTTGAGTTGATATAATTGATTCACATACACTAAAAATAACAACAGTCTCACTGTGCTACCTTGTGGTACTCCATATTCGCAGGGCAAGTTGTCGCTGACATATTCTTTCACTCGTACACACTTCACTCGATTGGTAAGGTAGCTCTTGAACCACTTTATAGTGATACCGCGAATCCCAAGTTCATCTAAAACATCTATAAGATGAGAGATCGGTACAGTATCAAACGCTCACAACACTCCAAGACATTTTTCTCCTGTATCTAAGTAAGATGTTATAATTGTTGTTAATTTGAGTACAGCGTCCTCTGTTGAGTGCTTTGGTCTAAACCCATATTGGTTAGGAGCAAGAATTTGGTGTTTCTCTAGAAATGACAGGAGTCGTACAATTTTTTTTAGGATTTTAGAAAGAGTAGAAAATATTAAATGTTTCATTTCCTCGACTGAGGATCGAACCCAGAACCTATCGGTTACAGTCACACGTTTGAGCCGCTGCGCCACGACAGGCCTCTAACTTACATTATTATTAAAAGTTAAATACGTTTTTTAAAAATTTAAAAGGTTTTTTCGTTGTTTCACACGCAACACAATAATAGAAAGAGGAAATCGAGGTCTCCGCATTACACACAAATCACACAAAAACAGTTAAAAATATAAAAAAAGTAATATTTTATTTTTTTTTATACTATAATAAAACAGTAAAAAGGTCGTGTCTGTACATTGAACCTATTTACGAAAAAACAATATAGGGGGGCTTAAAATAACTAGTAGAATACGGTGATACGGTGAGGACGGATGGCTTAGTGGTCAGAGCACTTGAACGGTTTTCAAGAGGCGCAGGTTCAAATCCTGCTTCGTCCAAATTTTTATACGTTTTGAAATTTAGTATTTTTCTTTCTTAAGTGTGGAATAACACTTTAAAAATAGTAAAAATATTTAATAAACAGCATTTTCTCTTGTTAAACGATAATTCTAATTATCTTTGGGTAGCGGAAATTTGTAAAAATCTCCCTACGGAGATGCTAGCAACATAAATAAGTTGTAACAAGCGTATAAAAATTTCGATGGAGCTTGGTGAGGACGGATGGCTTAGTGGTCAGAGCGCTTGAACGGTTTTTAAGAGGCGCAGGTTCAAATCCTGCTTCGTCCAAATTTTTATGCGTTTTTACATTTAGTATTTTAGGTATATACAGTTGTTATTTATGTTTTAGCTTTACAATGTATTATTCCGTATGGAGCTTATAAAACCTAGAATAAACCACTTCATTACTATAAATACACTCATGTTCCCCCACTTCCTATTGAGGCACACTGAGTTTCATATTTGAAGATACTGAAGATTTAATTTCCTCGAGTAGGAATCGAATCCACAACCTGCAGTGTTTACAGTCGCACTTTTACATTTACGTTTATAAGCACATGTTACAACACATTTTTTTATCATTTAATTACATACACAAAGTCATATGTTAAAGCAAGTTGAATGAGCAAACACCAATCATCCACGTTCACGTACTGTGCAAACTTAATAAGCTTTTGTTACCGGAAGTGTCTACCGGAAATAGGTACGATTAACACAAGCGCTCACCCTTTGGGCATTTCAAACCAATAATATTATCTTGCGCATACAAAATATACATATGTAGTACATATATCATTAATTCTGACTTAAATCAGTGATTCACTCGAGGAGTTTCTAAGAAACACTCGCTGTATACGTGTGCTTGGTGAATAATTAAAACGATCTCAACTTTGTTAATCGAACATGATATATTGTTTCGTGTGCCTTTGGAAGATTTATTGTTGACTATCAATCTGAACGCGGCTTCGCCCGCTGGCATTTACTAATCTAAATTGTTTACCAGTTACTTAAATTCAATATCTGTCTATTAACAACAAAGAATTGTATCGATTTTATAAAAATCTGTACCTAAGTACCTAAGTAATTAAAAATAAAATTGTAATTGACAGTTTTTATACTTATACACCACTTGAAATAAATCAAATATTTCAATGTCTATAGAAGCTTACCATATTACAACAGTGAAAACTACATTTAAATCGACCGTTCTGATATATAATAGGACAAAATTTTTAATGATTTTTATTTGAAGTTAAAGTATCTACAATAATATATTTTCTAATATGTACAAATAGGAGTAAATAAAATTTTATTATATGTATAGATTCACAGTGTTTGCCTATTTTGTAGCGAAATCGTGAATGTCTATGATAATTGTTCTGTTTGTTTTACATATTAGATATTATATATGTTTATTTGTACATTGTTATTTTGTTTATAGCTTCTTAATATATTGACTTGACTATTGATATGTAACATAGATACAAGTAATCAATTTTCATCGATATATATATACTAGAATACAGGTTAAAGGTAAACGTTCACTTTACAGAATGTTGTAGCGTTAGGGCGCAGACTGATGTTTTTATTTCCTCGCTCTGGTAACGAAGTATGGTGCAGTGTGTATCTGTAACATTCAACACGCAATGATTTAAATTCGGCGGCAAGTGCTGAACGAAACTATCCTAATGAAAACAAGTTGGGAAATTAAATTCTTAACACGGGTTCTCAGATTCCTTCTGTCCACACTGCCATTTGCGTGATATAGCGTGAAGCTAAAAAATATTCATAATATGCGGTTTTTTAGCTATCATTTTAGTTTTTGGGTAAGTAGAGATGATGTCAAAATACTATTCGCTTCTAGCTTGATTTTACCCTTTTAAGTGGCGGTAAGTATCGTGCTTTGTTTTATCAGAATAAACAAATTAATACATAATTGAAAGAAAATTATCCTCTCGATGAACCAATCGAACCCACAACCATCGCGTGTAAAAGATATACGAGTATATCTTTAACCCTATAGGTTATAGCTAGAAATAAGTCATAGAAGCGGTTGACGGCACGGACTATGCGGGAAATAAATTTTTCATAAAAGTGACGGGCGAATTAAATGCTTCCCTGAGCTTGATAAGGGTGGAGAAAGTTGCCATTCTTTTAAGAATACTTGGAATTTATGGACGCCTCATAACTCATGAGTTAATGCTGAGAGGACTATTGGACTATAATAAAGAGGCGGCTGATAAATTGAGACGTTGTAGTAGTCTTACTTCGTTTTACTATAGATATTTCATAGCTTTGTGATAATGTCGAGGAGCCTTTCTCTACTTGACGAAATTAAATATATAGGTAACATTTTCAAGTTAAATTATTAATTTTTTGGAAATGTGGAACGCAACGGTGTTTAGAGCAGAGTAAGCAGAGGGAACTTGGAAACCTAGTGTTAAGATACCGTTCCCATTAAGTCACTTCCGTTCTCTACTTTCCAATGAATTCTGAAATTACGTCAACAAGGAAAATGTTGCTAATAACCATTCGTATACGTTAAGATAGAATGTTTGGAAGTTTTATCAGATTTGTCTACAAAAATGGTTGCAGCAGGTTCAAATCTTTATAAAAATATGTTTTTAGTACAGTTCAAGTTCTACTATAGGTTGTGGGTTCAATTTCTACTCGAAGCTTTTTAACTTCACGCTATATTCTGCACAGAGCAGGGTAGGCGGAGGGAACCTAGCGTTAAAACACTCCGTTTCTATTAAGAAACTTCCGCATACAACTTGCGCGTGGACCGTTTGCCTCGTAACCATACCAAGTAAATAAATATTGCATATTTCTTTCTCTCTTTCTCTAGTGGTCGTGGTCGTAGTGGATCCCACAACCTGCCGCATTAACCTTGCGTTACGTCTGGCCTGTACATTTTCATGTTGCTTTTATACAAGCTAATTGTAGTGAAAAATATATTATTCAACCCACGTTTACATAACGTTAATAAGACGTAAATCTCTAACTATTTTTGTTTGGCACCAACAGCTAGTGAATACCAAATGAGATGTCATGGAAATGAGTAATTACGAATATCTAAAGACACTGAAAAATTAAATTGAAAAGCTTTCCAGTAGTAATAAAGTATCGGTGGAACACAAAGTAAGATTTAATTTTCATTGAAGTGCCCCAATCCATACTTTTCACGATATTTCTCACTTGATTTGCTTCATTTTTTAATTTTTGATCGATTTTAATACAATTGTCGCATGTTAAAAGTTTTGTAGGTCTGTATTAAAATGTGTAATTACATTATTTCTATGACATCTCATGGCGCAGGGGTGCAAGCTTGCAACTGTGAACGCGGCAGGTTGTGGGTTCGATCCCTATTCGAGAAAATTTGACAATGCGTAAGTGCTTGCAATTCTTCTTGAATAAGGAATATTATAAATTTTTAAATTACATAACTTATCCGGGATACGGCATGACGATATTTAACTCCCAACTCAAAAGAGAAAATTATGCGTTTGACCTGTCTGTCTTTGGCACTGTAGCTCCTAAATGAATCACCTGACATAAATGCTATTTTTTTCAATCGAAAGCCTTAGTTCATTGTGATAATTCTTAAGAAATATTTTATGGAAATCGGATCAACTACTTCTTCTCCACTAACTGATTATTAGATAATTAAAATTCGTGACATTAACTTTCTAAATAAGATTTATTATCTTAGTGTATGCAGGCAACGTACTACGTACGCTTACTACAGACAACCGTTAGTTGCTATCACGTACGGTGTACTTGGCAACGCTGCAAATAACATATTTTGTATTACTAATATTTATTGTATTTAAAATGAATGATGTTTTTTTTATTTCAATAATATTTTTTTTATAGCAGGGTACACAGACGGAACGTGGGAACCTAATATTGCGTCACTATTGTGGCGCAGCAGCAAAAGCGTGTGACTATTAACGCTACGGTAATGTGTTCGATTTCCACTCGGGGAAATGAAATATTTAATATTAACATTTCATCGTCAACAAGAAAAAAGGTGGCATTGAGAGGCAACTTTCAAACTGAAAGTCAGTTAGGGAACAGATTATCTTAAAATCAGGTTCTCCCCATCTATCCTGCAATATACGAAGGAGTGTAAAGCTAAACAATACTAATATTTTTATTATTTATGAAAAAAACTGACTTGTTTTTCTTTGTCTATTTTATTCATTTTTTATTTAACCTTACGCTGTATGCCGCACGTAGCAGAGTAGGCAGACAAAGCATGGGAACATAGTGCTGCGTGTACACAGCTTCGTTGGAGATTTTGTGAATATGTCTCATGTGGAGGAATTCAACGCCGTCGGCCTCAAGTATACGACTGTAAACGTCACAGGTTGTGGGTTTGATCCCCACTCGCTAATATTAAAAATAAATAATGCTGCTGTGTGCGGGATACAGCGTGAAGCTGATTGACTAAACATGTAACCGTTACAGCGAAAAAACAACCTAAATATATAATAAGGATAATATAATACGTAATTATATAAAATATTTATAGAAACAAAGATAAATTCTTCTTAAGTCAATCTTATTTGAATCTGTATGACAATCATGAAAATTGTTCCAGCCCAAAGATCCCTAAGATTACGTGAAAAGATTTTGCAAAATGTAAAATTTTATAGCGTTACGATTATAATAAAATTGAACAAAATACTTGAGGCTTAGGTATATTTATTACAGAAATAGGAAAATAATTTGGGGCCATCCGTGGCTCATGGGCACAACTTGCGACTGTAAGTGTGATAGATTGTGGGTTCAATAGCCATTGTATGAAATAAAATATTTGACAATTTTAATTCTTTACATTTTTGTTACCAGACAACAAGTCACAGCGGGGCGTTAAGTTCCGCCACTCAACACGGAATGCCTGAAATTTGTCAGAAAGTTAACGAAAGTGCTCTTTATAGGGAGAAAGGGAGTGTCTTAACACGAGGTTCTCAAATTTCCTGATGAATGAATAACGTGAGATAATAATCATCTTTAAAGCTTAAATATATAATGGCAATATTGTAAGCAGATTCAGCTAATACAGTTTCATATCAACTGCGACACACTGCTGTGGTATAAAGTTGCATGCATATAATACATTTAAATAAGCTCTTCCTTTACTTTAAAAAAAGAAGCTTAAAGATCTTATAATATAAAAGTAGCTTTTTTTTTGAATAATATGTATAAATATGTGATTTTTAATATAAAAATGATTATTGAGATAAGCTGTCCCTTTTTAAACAGTCTAGGCACATCTGCTTAGCATATGACTGTAATCTGTTACGATTGTAAGTTAAATTTCCACTCAAGGCAATTTGCTTTCTCTACAACAATAAGTAACATCTCGAAGATTATGCGATTGACCATGAAAGAGATATAGAGGTAGGTAATCCCCAGACGCAAAAAGGGGCATTGTAAGTTTGTCAGGTCTGTTTGTCTGTCTGCGGCACCGTAGCTCCTGAATAATTTAACAGATTTCAGCTGGCCATTTTAATCGGAATCTATAAAAACTATGTAGATATGTACTAAATTTTTAAAACGTAAAAAATTTGAACGAAGCAGGATTTGAACCCGTGCCTCTTGGAATCCGTCCAAGCTCCTGCTTCCTTCAAATTTTTATACGTTTCCACTCAAGGGAATGAAATGACTTTGAGTTCTTTTGTTCCTATAAAATATGCAAAAATAAAAAAAACAAAGTATGTAGCACTAGGTTTCTTTCTACCTTGTTATATAAGAGATACATTTACGTTCAATATTACATGTATTAATTTTATAATTTTTGAAATATAACTTGTTTTTATGTATTTTCGTAAAACAAATGTATGTTTTCAATAAGTTTTATACCCTTTGTTTTCGTTAAATGTATTATTTTTTTTTCTTTTATTGTAATCGTTCGTATCTTTTCTATTCCAAATAGAATATTGACTCACATTTTTGTATTTGATTGTGTCCAACTACTTCACTGTAAAACTTAGTTTTTCATTTAGTGCACGGCAGGGTAGACAGAGGAAATTTAAAATCCTATTGTTAAATATTTTCTTCTTCTTAAGATACTTCCGCTTTCGCGTTATTTAGGGCATAATATTTTTAAAATCCCCCACGCTCTACCTTATTACCAGGTCGTAACTATAAATTATTAAATATTTCATTCCTTTGAGTACGGATTGATCAAACCTCGCTTTTACAATCGCACCCTCATGCCCCAGCGCCGCGACAGATTCATAATGTTAACTTGTCTATATATAAATAATAAATGTATAAGTATTCGTTATCTGTACATGGAAGATATTTGAAAACAACTATTATTGTGAGCATTTACAAATGTTATAGAACCAAAAAACATTAATATTAATAGATTTAACGTATTTTATTTGTCGATTTATTTTTTTATCTATATGTTTATGCACGCTTATCTCAGAAGTGCATTAACCAATTTAAATGCAGTTTCTATTATTTTTTGGGCAAAGTTCCATTAACGTTTAGTTTTAAATAAAACTTTTTAAAAATTGCGGATACATTAATAAATATTAAGTTGAAAATTTATATCCTGTGCTTGGACTATACTTCTGATCTCTCATTTAAAACAAAACGAAAAAACCAAACACTACATCTGTCTTAGGCAAAGTAACACACAGGTTGTATCATTCGGATCAGTTACAGATTCATTATAAGTATAGATTTCATTTCCTCAAGTGGTGATCGAACGCTTTTGACTACGCCACGACATGTCGCTCTACAATCTACAATTTTAAGTTATAAAAATATTAATTTACAAATTTCGACAGATACTGTTGAGTCATTGTAACATAACAATTTGTGTAAGGAGATTTATACGCAATAAAGTACATGTGTGAATCCGAGCGTGTTACTTTAACTGCTAGTATTTCAACAAAGGAACTGAAATACAGCTAACTATTTCATATTAACGTTAATATATTGCTTCATATTTAATATAAGTCTACTGGTTCAAATATATTTCTAGAAGCCCATAGGGAAGCAGATGCACAAGCGTTTGACTTTAAAAGTCAAAAAAGATGGTTTTGGATTTTAAATCACTCGAAAAAATATGATTATACATAATTTTATTTTTTTCGCTTTGGTAACGAGAAATAAAAGCCCTTGAATGCCGCCACTTGCAAAGCCTCAAATTAGGCGGAACGTCGGGAACAGAACGGAGTGTCCACACTAGACTTCCAATTTACCTCTGATTCCTCTGCGTGCTCCCTACTCTGTATGTACGTGATACAGCGTCAAGATATTTTTTTATTTCATTTAAAGTAGCCATAACTGGCCTCTACAGACAGATATTTAATAAATATTGCTGAATACAACAAGCATATTATGTTCAAAACAATTTTATGGCAACTTCTTATATGAATATTCTTAATACTTTTAGTAATTGTTGTGTACAATCATCTAAAAACCCACAAAAGTTTGTAGAGAAATGTAACAGCATTATTAATTTCAAAAGAGAGATTTAAGATACTCCTAACTTGAATTATCTTCTGAAATGGTTTCTTACAAAGTTAAATTGTTCCGTAATTTTCAGTGAAATATGATCCGGACTTAAACTTCTTTACAACAATCAACTATTTCATAAATTGATGAGGCAAGTCGTAGTGCAGGGGTACAAGGGTGTGACTTTAATGTGACAAGTTGTGGCTTCGATCCCCACTAGACGGAATAAAATATTTAATACTTTAATCTTCTGGCTCAGGCCACGAGACAAAACGCGGCGCTGAGTTCCGCCACTCAAAATTCCCTCTGTCTCATCTGCTATGTGTGGAATAAAGATTAAAGCTTAAAAAAGTATACCTATTGAATCAATATTTATGTACATTAATTCTAATAAATTGCACCGTAAACAAGTATTATTACTTATATTTATTTAATAATTACTCTCTTTACATAATACAGTAAACGAAGTGCAGATATTGAAGTCAATACATTTTTCCCTTTTGTCTCCGGATTCAATACATTGCGTGGTAAATGGCGATACCTAACGCTGTAAATCTTACCGCACCCTAAAACTCCTACGATGTAGTACTAAAATACTTATTAAGACATTTTGTTAAAATATTTAAGTTATTTCTCTTAAAATAAAAAAGATTTTCGAGATCTCAACTCTCAATCGGTACTAGAATGAGAATAAGAAGTAAACAACTTGCGAGACAGGTTAAGTGACTAGCTGATGAAATAAGAGAAAAAAAAAACACTTTACTCATTGGTCGCTGTTCAAAAGTTAATAGAAATAAGGAATACCTTTTCGAATTGGTCTGCTTCAAACACTACATCGTACACTTGCAGTACAGCGTGACTATGAACCCAATGGCTATAGGTGCGACTCCCACTCGATGTAATTATTTATTTTCACTTCTTTTTTCCGGTTACAAGATGAAGAGTGGTCTTCAGTTCTACCACTAAATAAAGAATATTTCAGAAATTTTACGTTTAAATATATATATTATAATAGAGTGGAGAATGATGTGTTTTAACACTAGGTTCCATTTGTCTAGACTAAATATAGATTTATGAGATACTGTGAAACTCTTATTTTTTAAACTTAGACAATCCAAAATAGAGATTTTTAAATATTTTGTCTTTTTATCTGTATGTCTGTGCGTTTGTATGCGCTCATCTTAGAAACGGCTAATTAGATTTAAATGCAGTTATCATTTTAATATTTTGGCAACCTTAACTTTACATTTAGTGTTTATTTTATTTTAATTGGTTAATAAAATAAAAAAAGTTACGCCACTTTTCACTATATTATTGACGATAAAACTGCAACATTTTTTTTCATTAGACATTTGAAATTTTAATTTTGACTGCATCGATATTGTCTTAAAAGTAACAAAGTCATTAGAACAAAAAAGATATTGAAATAACTGACTCGTCCCTATGGCATATATAATCAAACTTAGACATAGCAGACTGCGTCTAAATATAAGCGCGATGATCATACTTGGCTTATTTTTATTTCTCTGACTCACACTGACATTGAGCAGAGTGTCCTCATAGTAATTTATTAGTGGTCTCATATACGCCGGACAAAAGTGAAACTAAATAAATTGATTTTGACAAATACGTAGCTAAAATGAAAATTTCTCAAATGCGTAAAAATAAACAAAATTATAATAAAAATATATAAAAAAAAGGCCAAGAGCTTTCGAAATCTCCCATCGTGTGTTCCGTACGAATTTTATTACCGTAGGTCAGCGGGAAGTATAAAAGTATGAAGACAAAAAGTTATAGGATTACTTTACTAGTTTTAAAAGCAACTTTTTAGCCAGATTAATTATGTATAAATAAATAGCGTTTACAAGTGATCAAGTATGTATCTAATAATCGCTAAAATCAAAAATCTTATTATGATTTTGTAAATGTAATTAGTAGCACAAAGTGTGTGACTTTAAATGCGACAGGTTGTGAGTTTGATCCGCTCTAGAGGTAATGAAATATTTAATTTTCATTTTATTTATTTAGGTAACAAAATGCGGCGTTAAGTTCTGCCACGTAAAATGTAGCAGAACGGAGTGTGCTATTACTAATCAATATGAGAGCAAACATATGGTAATATGAGAGACACAAAATAAACAAAAAATCTTATTAATGTTGTGTTTTTACCTTTTCAACCACTGAACGCCAAAAACAACAAAAAAATTTGTAAAAGTCAAAACAAATGAGAAAGAAGTTAAATAAACAAAATAAAGCCTAATATATATTATTGTACGACAGAATAAGGTTGCTAATTACGAACAACACGCTGTTACCTTCCAGTTCATCCAAATCACTGTCAATGTCGTTGTAAATGTTTTAAATGAAATTGGATTCAATTCAATAAATAGCTTTTTGAGGTCCTTTGTGGCGCAGAGGCTCATGTGTGGGAGTGTAAAATGTAACAGCTTCTAGGTTCGATCCTTACTCTATCAGACCTGATTATGATGAATTGAAACTAATTCCTTTTTTTCCAGGTATATGGCACACATGGCAGTAAGGGCAGAGAAAAACTAGTTTTAAGACACTCTGTTCTCAGTAAGAGAGTGCTGTTCCGAACTATCCACTTAATTGACACATTGCCTGTTCATTGGGTGAGTTCAACACTGCGCTTTACTTAGTAACCAGAGCGAAGAAATTAACATAATAAATATTACAATTCCTTGAGTGGGGATCGAACCTACAACCTGTCTCGTTTGCAGTCACACCGAAGATAGGCTCCCAGTCTACCTTGTTATAAGTCAATGTATGAAAAATGTATAAAGCCCAAAAAAAGAGGCTATAACATTTTAGTAAGTGAAAGCGATATATTAAGTTATAATAAAACATATCGAACAGTCATTTCAAATATACACTCGTGCTTTCGACCGTTCCATTTATCGGACGCCCACGTCCCAAATTCGATATGCCTACAAGCGACCTGTTCGCGGCTTTGCCCGCTTGAATTACACTATTTTTCTTACTAATATCAATATATTAGTGTTCTAATATCATTATTACTTTACGACAATATCTATATATTGAAAATTAAAATTCCCAGTAATATCGAATTAATATTTTAAATTTTCATTTTTGTGGGGAGTAGAGAATGGAATGGAGTACCCTAACACTTGGTTCCCAAGGGCCCTCTCCCTCCCAGTCTACCTTGCTATTTACGAAATATAGTGTGAAGCTGAGTACGTGATATCTTCACCCGATTGAGCTCAAATATTGTATTATGAAATATTTTTTAAAAAACGTATACAAATTTTAAGGTAGTGGAATTTTTTCCCTACCAAGATGGAAACAGCAAAAATGAGTAGAGAATTTGGACAGAGCTTGATGAGAACGTATAGATTAGTTGGACACAGCGCTTGATCGTTTCAAAGATACGTCTTCCTACAATATGGACGCTAAATATAAAAACTTCTCTGAGCATAATTAAAAAAAAGAAGTTAAAAAAAGTTAGAAGCCTGTCGTGGCGCAGTGTGCCACTGCGTGGAACTGTACACAGGATGTAACTGTATCGTTATGTTGTGGGTTCCCACAAGAGGAAATGAAATATTTAATATTTTAAATTTAAATATTTGATGTTTTCATTTCTTCATGCTGGTAACAAGACAAAACGCGGCGTGGAGTTCCGCCACTCAACATGCATATTGTTGTGAGTTCCATTTCCTATCAGACTAAAGAAATATTTTCATTTCTTCATTATTCTCAGAGCAAGACAAAGTACGGCGTTGAAATCCGTAACACAATAATGTCTCTCAATGGTCTGAAAGAACACTCGATTCTCTCTGCCTACCATGCGGGCTACACTACAGGCACTACAGCGTGAAAGAAACGGACAAGTGATTGTCTTTATTTGTATAATGGTTATACAAAAAGTCAACTTAAATTAACTTAAATTGTGATAGCGCTATGTAAATCGTTGAACAATCCGTGTCATTTCACGTTTTAATAATAAACGAGTACATTTTGTACGAATGAATTTCGATCAGAATAATTATATTTGTGAAATTGGTTCGTTGAAAATAGAAACAGTGTTTCCAGCAAAGCGGGGATGTTACAAATAAATAAGGTCTATTATGTCTGTATGGAGATTTCCTTTTCTTAGCGGTATCCTGTATCCTACTAGCAGGGTATGTAAGGGAACCTGAGGACCTAGTGTTACGACACTCCTTTTTCTCTCTTGTTCTCATTAGGACAATGCCGTTCCGCACTTATCGTCGAACTTTTGAGGAATTGCGTGTAGAGTGGTGGAATTCAACTCTACTTTTACAACGGTTTATTTATGCTGACTTATTTAGTTAAAAACTATGATTTTTAAAACATTGACTTTACAAACGAGACATAAATATTCTTACTTTACAAAATCCTCAGAAACTTGAATGCGGTATTTGACTACGTAACAACTAAACACTTTGTATTCTATGCACAGTAGTTTTGTTTGTGCTTCATCAATTTTGATATACAAATAACACCGGAAATGGGTCGAGGGTACGTTAGAAGCTGAAATCGTAGCACAATGATGAGGAAATGTATACAGATACTAAATACAGATATACACTCTAGTGTGTATGGGATAAAAGTTTTATAAGAGTTATATTTATGTTGTTTTTCACGCTGTATCCCGCACTTAGTAGATAGAGAGAATTTGGGACTAACAAAACATATCGAATCAAAACTCATCACTACTTGCACGGTTTTAGTAAAAATAAAACTAATTATAAGTCTAACACAAAAAGTTATGAATTTAATTACGTAGAAAATTTTGTTAGTGTCATGTTTTATGACTGCATAAAAATAATTTGTTTTTCAGATTTTTACTCCATAATGGATAAAACAGGGCCAAGATAATCTTAATAAGTGCCCAAATCTAAAAATGTTTACAGATTAAAAAATATTGATAGTGAAGTTTAGTGTTTAGTTTAGTTTTAGTGAGTTTCGCCACTTAACACGCAATACCTCAAATCCATTGAAAAATAGGGAAGGGAAATGTTTTAATGGGAACGGAGTGTTTTGTTTCTCTGTTAAAAAGTAGGTGCTACTCACTCTAAGATTTCTATAATTTCTGTACTGTATTGAAAGTGCTTGTAAAGAAAGTGACAACTTTGTGAACACACAACATATAAGTGTTTCTTTGTCGTAAATGAAAGTAAATTGTAAAGCTTTTCATCCAAAAGTCGTCTCATAGGTTCTTTCTAGTACTCTATATGATTGGGATCGAGTTTTATTGCTATACGTTTGTTTTTCAACAATAATGTAGTTTATCTTTATCTACATATATGAACATTTGTCTTTACGAAGGACAAACAAAAGCACAGACGAAACTATTGGGCTTAGAAAGGTAGAAATATTTCCCTATATACGAATATAGGTGAGCCTGCACTATAAGCTTACCTAGTAGAGATACTAGACTAGACTATCTATAGCAAAGATGATAAACTCGCTAACAGATTCATGTATCTTTTAGCTTAGGTTATTAGATTTCAATAAACTTCTATTTGCTCTTCTTTCAGCTTCACTCTATATATCGCATGTGGCGGGGTAGGTAGAAGGAACTCGTTTCCCACTTCTCTGAGCGAAAAAATGACAATATATAATATTTCATTTTCTTCAGTGGAGATTGAAACCACAACCTCTGTCTCTTATAGTCTCATAGTTTTCTCCCTGCGCAACGACAAGCCTTAATCTCTTTTTAATTTATTAATATAATTTTTTCATTTAGCATTAGAATTATAAACAAAAAACCCAGTTAGATATTATCCTTAATTCATAGGGGCTTGTCTCTCATAGTAACCTTGTTACCTCATTACGCTGTTTTATTAACACTTCAACCTTTTTGTGGTATTTATTTTGTACATATAACAATAATAACTTATAAATGTTTATGATAATACACCTTTATTATCAATGTTCGTATCGTAAATGGGCATCTTTAGATATTTTATGGTTATATTAAAACATTGTGGGTTTGATTTCCATTTGAGGAAATGAATTGTTTTTATTTCTTTACTTCGACAGGATAAAATGTCGCTTAATTTTCGCTACTCCATACGTAATATCTTTAATTTGTACCAAAAGTGTAGAACTGAGTTATCCTTGTCCTTTGTACTATATATGCGATAAATGCGAGGTAATTAAAATGCTTTTATATTAGTATTAAATGAGGCCTGTAGCGGCACAGGGATATGAACGTGCGATAGTAACCACATCACATAGTGGGTTCGATCCCTACTTGAGAAAATTACATATTGATTATTTTTATTTCGTCGTTCTGATAACGAGAAAGAGCGCGGCGGTCCACCATTCAACACCTCATGCCTGCTGAATTCGGCGGTAATGGCAAACGGAAGTATCTTGCCCCTGTTATTGATTGTCAACTACCATTGTGTTAGACAGGCATGAAAAAATAGATAAAAGACGTGGCAACGGTACGTCAGTAATATTATTTTTTATGGAAAACAAATTAAAATTATTTCATTTCGGTCAAATAAAATTCTGTATTTTAGGTAAAATTTTCCTTTTGAAACGGCAATAGCACGTGGAATAAATTATTAATCTCAAGGACAGGAATAATTGATCCAATAATTTGGCGAATTGACTTCAAAGCATTTTTTTATTATTTGTTATCTATGCTTAGTTTAAAATTATGTTTTTATAACATTGCTTATTTTAAGCACCTCCTGAACCAATAATTACTATAAAACAAGTTTATTTGGACTCTAAAACTATAAAAGTCAATAAAAGTATTTAAAACAGTTTAGTTGTGTATCTATGATTATTTCTAAATAAGGAATTCATTGAGAAAGGAAGACCTAAGTATTCGTACACGACACATTTACAATCACTCTGCCGCTTTGTCACAACGACTTGTGACACTTAAACCTACTGTAAGACAAGTAAAGTTGTACATAATCTATTTCTTTCCAAGTCTTTTTCCTTTCCGGCTTTCTGAAGGCAATACGTGTTGAGTAGCGTAACTTAACGACGTGCTTTACCTTATTACCACAGCAAATAATATAAAATCTTTCATTTCTTCGAACGCGAATCGAGTTACCACGACAGACTCCGTTACTGCACGTACTAAAGTAAATATGTAACCTTCGTGTACTTAAGGACTCTAAATGTATTTACCGTTTTCCTCCATTACTCCTATAATGATGATACCAGGAAGTGTTTGAAGGAAGCATATCAAGCAATCACAGCGTCCGTTACGTTCTGGCGATGCAAGATCATTTATATCACATGTAACCCTTTATAGAGGAATTTGAAAATTAAGGTATCATTTTTTTGTTTTAAATTATATTTTTTTATTAAAGAAGCATTTAGATTACTTGTGGGTTTTTGCTCTGGTTACAAGCACAATTTTACTAATACAATAAACGATAGAAAATAAAAACACTATATAGTATTGGCCAAAACAATAGAGCGTTACCATTAAACTGATCTGGCTAGACACACATAGTGCGGCGTTGTGTTCCGCCAATCAACACGTAATGTCTTGAAAATTTGTTAGAAACTTGAGATACCAGGTTTCTTCTACCTACCCTATTATGTGCCGAATACAAAAATAATAAAGACCTTGTTTTGAACAATGTTCATTTTATCATTTGTTTATCAACACGCGGTTTGTGATTTCTATCCTCACTATAAGAAATTATTGTGTCAAAGTCGAACAGCGTTTCCATTCAGTGATCTGGCTAGATAAAATAAGTACGGCGTTAAGTTCCATCACTCAAGACAAAATATATCAGCTCAATTAGATTCTTTCTGCAAAGCATGAAACAAGACAAGCGTAGTATAAGTTACATATACACGTATGAGTTGTGCACTGCTTAAAGGACTTAACTCTTCTTGTAAATAGAACCAAAACGTTTTTGACGTGGAAAAAGAGAAAATGGAGAGGTGTTATAAGTTTGACTTATTTGTCTGTCTGTCTTTGTATTTAATGGTCTAATTTATTTAGTTACGCATTAAAATATACTTATACTCATGCGTAAATCTTAGTTTTTATAAAATAAAGCTAAGAAGAGAATGACACACACACATACAAACAGAGTGAAGAACTGAAAACAACAAAGCGCGGCGTTGAGCTATGCCACGTAGTTCCCGGGTTATCACACTTACCTGCTTCAGCTAAAAGTTACAGCCTAGAATGAGTGTCAAGCTCGCAACCATCGTCTAGTTAAATACTTAACGTCTGTGTCATTTGGAAGTCTATTTGACTTCTAGTATTTTTAAGTTATTGTTCATTATTTTTTCCAAAGCTTTATGAATATATTTTACATAAATAATATTAAGTACGTTTAGTTACTATTCATTATAAGTTTATTAAAACATTATGAAAAATAATAAAATTCAGCACTTCGTGTCAATGCAATACAGCGTCTGACTTTAAATGTGATCATTATGTTTGATGTTCGAGGGCGAGGCTATTTTCATTTTGCTCACATTATTAACCAAAGTGCAGAGTAAACTTCCGTTAATCAATATATTGAAAATTGTTTGATGTCTCAATACTAAATTCACTCTGTCTTCCCTGTTATAAAATCATGTGGAATTCACGAGATAGTAAATATCTCCTCCCATCTCCTAAAATCC
>DWMZ01000529.1:0-21766 GCA_018249855.1 Eueides tales michaeli | reverse complement strand
AGCAATCACTGTTTTTAAATAAAAAAGCTAGAAGATTTTAAATAGAAAAGTTAGAAGATGATAAAATATTAGAAATAAAATTACTTGTTAAAGTCCAATTAAAGTCCCTAATCTCAATATACATATGCACGTCTATCTCTAGCACCGTTGAAAGAATTGCGCAATATTTCATCTTCGTGCGGGAGAAATTATCTTCTTTATACGTATATAAAATCAGGATAGCGAGCTTGTAATAAATGCTTATAAGACTTGAAGAGTTATTTGCGATGTTAATATTATTTTGTATGTATCTTAGCTTAGCTTTTACCTGCGGATTCACCCGCGTTGTGTACTGAAATTATACATAAAAGTTGTGTATGGTATATGTCTCATTCTAAACCAATAGAGGTAATCTACAGCCTATTATAACTTTTCGATAAATGGACCAGTAGTTTCTAAGATTAGCACTTTGTCAACCAAATTGTTACCACTCTAACATACTGTATATTTGTCATTGATAATCGCATTAAAATCCTAGCTCGCTTATCGTTAGCTTGATGGATTTAAACGTAGATCTGCGGGAAATAATATACTATGTAATAATATTATTTAAAAAGTAATACTCACTTTTAGTGAAGTTAAAGCTATTTTTTAATGGGAAACAATTTTTTATACGCTCCAATATTTATTTGGTTTGTAAATAAAATGTAAAGTTTATTTTTGAATAATAAAAAATGCTCTTTGAACGTTTCAACGAATTTATATAATCTCTTTTTATTGATAAAATGTCAAAATTGTTTATGATTTGAATTTCGTGTTCAAAATGGATCGTTTGGTGTGATTTTAGTTTACGCTGTATTCCGTTTGTGGCAGGGTAGGCAGACGGAACAACCTAGTGTTGAGATAATCTGATCTCCTTAACATACTTCCGTTTCCCACTTTTTGCCAAGTTTGAAGCTTTATGTGCTGAGTGGCAGAACGCAACGCCACGTTTTGCCTTTTACGAAGATATGAAAATATTAAATACTTGGCCGAATGAGGATTGAATGTACTACAGCCTGTTACATTTATAGTCGCAAGCTTATACCACTGAGTCACGATTCCCATCAGTTTGGTATAATTTTGAAATATAATGACACTCATAGGGATTAGAAAACGATTAACAATTGTATAAAAATGACAGATCTCAAATTCAAAAATAATATTTTATTTATTTTTAATTATAAGAGTATTTATGGTCAGACAAAATATTATTTTAAAACCCAATGACTTAATTCTGTTTAATTTTATTAGAACTACGACTAATTTCAACTACAAAATATTTAATTTAGGAAAAAAAATATCTTTCGAAACATTCATCGATTTTCTAAACAATATGGTTACACTGCGAAACTTTGAATCTTTAAATATTTCTTATATTAGTCTGATCTACTGTTACAATTAAATATAAACAAAATATTATTTTGATTCAAATTCCGTAATTTTTATATGATTGTTTTTTTTATGTTTTCTTTTATTTTTTGTACATATTGTACAATATTCTGTGATATTAAAATGGAGTAGGATGATAAAGAGACCCGAATCGACGCGATTGCATTAATACATTATTTATAATTCGCTTGCACGAAAATGCTTATATTGAAATTATTTTTAATTTCCAGGAACGAAAAAAAATAATGTTGAGTTACATCACTAAATATGTTATGTCTTTTTGTTCAAGAGGAAAGTGTAGATTGAATTGTCTTAGCACAAGGGTCTCTATCTATCTTGCTTTGTGGCAATATCTTCATATAAACTATTAATCTATTTATATTTCATATACAAGCTGTATCTCGGACATAGCAGAGTTCTAGTACAGAATTCAATGCCGCCGCTTTGGTTTGCAGAGCGAGAATATTAAAACAATAAAATTTAATTTTAAAATATAAAATATTTAATTTTCTAGAAAGGGAATCGAACCCCAAATCTGTCGCGTATACATTCACGCATTGAATTGGCGGTCAGGTATCGTATATCTAACTAAAACTTTCAAGTTAAACCATGGCCTTCATTTTGAATACAAATTACACAATATAATAATACAGTGTGTGCTGAAACATTATTTATTCTGAAATGTCTGTAAGGGAAATTATATTCATATTTTAGCAAGTCGCCGTCAAATGCCTTAAAATCAGCTTTGCAATTTTTTTGCTTTGTAACTCACGACGAGAATCATAAGTAGGGTCCTTGTTTTGTTGTAAAAGATAAAGGATTTTCTCAGAAAACATGAATACTTATTATAATGTAGCACTTTCTCCCACATAGTGATTTATCATTCGGTTGTTTGTATTTCACATAAAATGTAAAGTTTAACTGTTTTTAAAATATGCTATGTTTTTCTTTTTTAATTTTACCCTTTAATTTTCATACCAGGGTATACGAAGAGAACCTAAGAAGAAGATAAAGTAAGTAAGTAAGTTTTAAGATGTATTGTTCTTCCTTTTTGCTCGAATTTGGGACGTGTTTATTGGAGGAACTCAACGTCACGTCATGAATAAAAGTTATCTTCTTTCCTTTATAACAAAACATAACATAAATACTCTTTATTGTACACCAGAAAGACACAATATAATTATATATATTTAGAACAGTACAATAGGCGGCCTTATCGCTAAGAGAGCGATCTCTTCCAAGCAACCTTTGAGTAGAGGATAGAATACGTAAGAGAAGGGAAGGGGTATACAGAGTTTCCATTTATTTATACATACATATAAATATATACACAAATACATACATATATTCATACATAGAGACATACATACATAAATACATACACATATACAAACAAATATATAAATGCACAACTATATATTAAAAAGGAAGAAAATAATAAGAACATACTTATAGCTTACGCCGTGTGATCCCGGCTTAGAATAGGATCACTCTGGTACTGATGGTATCGTAAGAGGCGACTAAAGTACGAGTGGAAGAGTCACGTTGTCAGCAATGGCAACACGCATGGGCAGACTCGACCGGATTGTTGCCACCCCCGGCATTTAAAATCGGCGTTAAGTAGTGACCTTGGTCACTGCGTTTCGCATTGGGTAATGCCGGGCCCCGGTGCCCATCCAACTTACAGACCGGCAACACTCCTGTAGCTCCTCTGGTGCTACACGGGTCCGTGGGCGGTGGTGATCACTTACCATCAGGTGACCCGTACGCTCGTTTGCCGTGTCTTTTCCATAAAAAAAAAAACATACTTATAGTGCTAAATAATAGTCTTTTAGCTTTTTTTAAAAGTTTTAATAGTTTTAGTTTGTTTGATAATAAGGGGTAAGGAATTCCATAGGCGGACAGATTTGGTAGAAAAAGAATTTGTATAGAAGGAAGTAGAGTGGCAAGGAATTTTAAGAGTTAAATTAGACTTAGAGTATAGAAATACCATGTGATTCACTTAAAAACTTAAACCGTTCTTTAAGATTGATTATCATAATTTCAGTGAATTGAGTGAAGTTGAAAATGTGATTTTTAGAAGTGGCTAAAGCACGAATAAGATTTTGAGATCTTAATAATAATTAATTTTTATGAAAAATGGAGGAATCACAACATTTTGAAAGAAACAGGATTCTCTCTCGGCTCTTGGAAATCGTACAAACACTTTAACTATTTACCTACACGTATCCACGTAGCCACGTTTAAAATGCTTATATACAGTTTTTATATATATTTAAAAAATATTTTAAATAAAAAATAACTTAACTTTGTAAAATGTATCTACAAATTTAAATTTTATATTTTTTTCTCTTATAATGTCAAATTTTATTTTGTTATGAATTCCTGAATCTTTCTGACTATTGATAGAAGGATTTTTATCAACTCATCAACACGCTCAAACGTTATTATGAATATTGATTTTATTAATAAAGTTCTTTAAACGAATGTGCTGAATATACTTGAGAAGGTATAGCTTGATCAAAAATTGCTAATTCAACTTCCATAAAAATTTTATGCGGCTACTCTAAAGTATCCATTATCCAAAAATATAAAAATCTATATTAAATTTTTAAAAAACATATTTATAAATATACAGCAAAAAGATATGATTTAAGCGTTAAATAAGTACACACACATCAAACTTTCTGTTTTTGTCGCTTAAAATACAAACTTACGTTGCTGTTTAAATTAAAAATTTAAAAATAGCTTATACATTTAATAAAAAGTTTAAATGAATATTTACACATGTTACTAACTTATATAATAACATAGTAATATAGGGAGGGGAGTATCTCGTAAGGCGGCACGGGTTAAGACGATTAGGTTAATTAACACCCGTAAGTGGAAGGACGCAGGGGTATCAAAGCTACCTTTTTGTATAACATATTAAAATTAAGCAGCTTATTTTATGAGAGAAGAATATTTTACAAACATATACATATACCTATAATATATTGTTTTAATTACCAAAGGTATCCTCTTTTTATAACTTTAAAATGTTAATAAATTTGTGATCGTTATGGCGCAGTTAGGTAGATTGTGTAATTATTTTTTCCTCATATATTGAATTTTAGCACATTATGTTTAAAATTCAGCTGTAGAGACTTTATGTGAATGGCGTAATTAAACTCCGTAATTAAATATGACATCCTTAGTGTGGAATAACACTTTAAATATAGTAAAAATGTGACATACTCGTATATAATTTTCTTTTATTAATGCGGAAAAAATATCAAATATAGAATGTTAATATACCTCAGAACTGATTATAACTCTAATTGGTACACGAGTCACGGTAGGAATTCGATATTTCGTGATACGGCTGAAAACATAAATTGGACTGCAACTTTCCGCAAAGCAATTTAAACTTGCGATAAATCGATATTCATCTTTGATACCAACCAATAATAACTTTATTGGATATTTATTTAAAAGTGGTTAAAGTGTTATTTGTCGTTAATGTAATTTTTCTCGACTGCAAAGGAAGTGATATGCTTTTATCATAACGTATTTATTTAAATTATATTTGATAAATTAAGTTATTTTGTTAGTTGCTGTATGGTTTCTTTGGTTTCCTTTCTATATCCCACATAAGGCAGAATATGAAGAGGAAACTTAAGTGTTCAGATTCTCCATCCTATATTCATGGCTTAATTTTTGAGACAATAGGTTTTATGTGGCTTAACTAAATATCGGATTTCTAATACAATATTTATGACATTTGTTCATAAACGTATAAAAATTTTATCATTGCATGATTTGAACATATGCTTCTTGCACTTCCAGGAGACTTCTCTAGCCAATTAAATTATACATTCTACTATTTGAAAATTTATTAAAGCTATAAGCTCTCTTATAAACACATATGCTAAAAACTTTTACTTCTTAATGAATTAAGGTGAATAGAAAAAGAAATCTTATTTAAGAAATAAGATATTTTCTAAAATGCCTAACTATACTATCTTTAAGCGCTTCGACCACTAAACCTAATTCTCATCAAATTACGATAATATTCTTATACGTTTATTTACTAATAGCTGTCTGATCGTATAAAAATAATAAATTGTAACAAGTGTATGAGAATTTTCAAAAGTCGCAGGTTTGAGTCCCGTAATGTAATAATTTTATATTATAAGTTTTCTAAAATATTTTCTAAAGCATTATTTTTCCAAGAAACAAATAACTAATTATATACAAAACAGTCCATTATAATACAAATTTACTGACACAAAATTATATTCAGTATGGCAGTTTAGTGCTCCGTCATACTTGGAAGTCGTAATCGATCACTGTAAAATATTTTCCAACGAATTTCAGCTACGATATTCTAAGCTGATTTTATCTGACATAATAGAAAATTGGTTTAACTTTAAATAAACAAAGTTTGTGGTAAAATTCCAGAACCAAATATGTAGCTTAATATGAAGCTGTAATTTTATTATGAAAAAGAAAAAAAATAAATGACAAAATTGAAAACACTTAACATTTTATTTTTTTTATTTTCACGCTGTATCCTGCATAACTTAAATATTTCGTTAACCATTAAAACACATCCGTTCCTCAATTGCCGCCGAATAATTTGTTAATTGCAAGAATATTTTTACAATATTAAATATATAAAATATTTAATACCCTGGGTGAGAATAAAACACACAACTTGTCGTTTTCCCTGTCGCACGCTAGCGCTCCTACGCCACGACAGGCCTCATGTGTGGTATAGAATTTCGTTCCTCAACATGCAACAATATCCTGAATTCAAGCGGAGAGCAGCTAATGGAATAAAAAAAAAGAATTACGCTTTATAACTTTCTATATACATTAATTTCAATCATCATTTTCTGGGAAAACGATATTTGAAATTCATCTGAGATTCATATTAATTAAATTTTCTCAAGCTCAACTTTACAGTTTATGTATGTGCAAGTTGAGCAGGTGCTTTTCTTTTATACATGCATATATATGAAAGTATTATTATATAGTGACAGAGAAAGGGATTGATTTTGTTGGTGGACACCAGGTTATACGAGTAAGTTTGACCTGTGTCTCTGAGACTGTGTGTGGTACCGTAAAATTTCTTAAAATATTTAAATATCTTTTATTGCTTGATTTTACCTTCTTTACTGTTTATTTTAAAAATAACCTGGAAATATTTTGGATTTCGACATAGATATGTTATAGTTTTTTGTTACTGCAATAGATAATAGTAAAAAGCTGTGTATGCAATAGTTTTAACAAATAAATTCTCAAATTACTTTTTAAATTTACTTAGCACTTATTCGATAAAAAAATATTGTCCCAAGAGAAAATCGAACACATAATCACGACTACAAAAAACAAAACACTTTCCTTCTACGCCATAATAGTTTTAAATAAAATCAAATGAATGATTGAATGCAATAAAAATGCATTTCTAAGGAGTCGTAGTAAATTGGCGGAACGCTGCAGACGATTCTAAATTGTTTTTGTAATGTTTCTTATTACAATGACTTTAGTAAGTGTATTTTCCTTTATTAAAGTAGGGCAATAGTAAAAGGTACTTATATAACTTAGAAATTACTTATTTTTTATGTAAGATAATAATTCACGAGTGTAATATGTATATTCAAATTTGTATTTACATTTGTTTAAATTTCAATCGCAAATTTCTTTAAATTAGACAAAAAGGAAGAGACGTATTTTTGCTATTAAGTTCAATATAAAATGAAGTAGAATAATTTCGGTAAGTTTTTTAACAGTGCAATTATGCAGAGGGAAGTTGGGAAACTAGTGCATTCCCCACTTTCCGCTGAATATGAGCTTTTACATGTCGAGTAGTGGGACTCAAACCCACGCTTTGCCTTACCAGAGGGAAGAAACGATAATACTAAATATTTAATTTCCTCGAGTGGAAATAAAGCCTATAAAATATTGCGTAGCAGTCACATGCACGGAACATACCGAACTACAACATTTTATAATAATACATAATAGAAATTACAAATTATATCTATTCATTTACATATACGTTAAATGTGCTATTTCAGCTTTTTCTAACAGTTGAAGCTAAGTCACCTTCTAGTTCAGAGGGGGCATCCAGTATTGAAGATTCATGTACGGAAGTATTTTTTCATCTTACATAATTGTCGCTTATTTATTAAAGCATAACGTCTGATATAGATGAAGCCTGTAGTGGCGCAGCGCACAAGCGTGTGACTGTAACTGACAGGGTTCGATCCCAACTCGAGGAAATTAAATATTTAATATTTTCAATTTAATGTTTCATTTCTTCACTCTGGTAACAACGCAAACCGCGGCGTTGAGTTCCGCCTTTCAACAAGCAATACATCAAATTCGGCGAAAAGTGGGGAACGGAAGTGGATCGGAGTGTCTTAACACTAGGTTCCCAAGTTCCCTCTACTACTAATGCGATCGCGATTGGCCTTAATCTCAATTCGGGGCAGTAAATTAATTTCATTTCACAAAGAAAAATACTTCTTTAAAAACGTATAAACATTTTAACATCACGGGATTTGAACCTGGAAATGGTAAAAATAGTAAAAAACAGTTTCATTTCGCCACTCTGGTAAGACTAAATTCGCGTCTCACCTTACAGATTATGGCGAAAATCGAAAAACGGAATAACTGAACCCTATGCAGAATAGACCGTGAAGCTGAAAAATGTATTACCAAATTTTCTGAGTACCTAATCATATCATTTAATTAAATGCGTAGAAGAAAACGCCATCAACTTTACTTGGCTCATGTTTTTATCGCAGTACCTAATCTATAATCTCACTCATCAAGGGGCCGAACTGAGAATCTATACAAAATTGGTTCTACATACATACACACATACATGTACATACTTACATTTATACGTGTATACGTACATATACATGTTCATATATTCATTTGTATATGTGTGTACAATCCATTATGAATGACTATACTGACGAGGCAGGAATCGATACGTAATGCTTTTAAATTGATTGGAGCGCGAGGATTTAACACTAAATTATCTCAGACTGCAATATAAGCAGAACAAGTATAAAATTAAATAAGTGCCCTATTTATCTATCTATAATATTTTTTCAGCTTCACGCTGTATCCCGCACATGGCGCGGAGGGAACCTAATTTCCGTTCCCCACAAAAATTGAGTGATTGCGCCAAGGTTATTTCCAGAGTGAAGAGATTAAAATATTTAATATATAATTTCCTCTAGTGGATATCGAACATTTTGAGTTTACAGTCGGACGCTGGTGTACCTGCGCCATGACATGTCTTATGTTATTATATTTATTATGTTTGGTTATATTTCAGTATTATCCCTACTGGATAAATCGTTGAGTGATACTTCAGAGTCTGCCGAGGATAAAAAAGGTTTGCTAACAGTTAATTATATTTTCATTTAAGTTAAAATGAAAGCTGCGCCTTGTTTATCGGTAATGGAAATAAATAATTTCCATGTTTGCGAATCGAACTTACAATTTTTGTACAGTTCTAACGTTTGTTTCATTTGTGGTCCGAGTGCCTCGCTCGTTTTATAATTTAATATTAAAAGTGATATTCCACACACAGGGAACAACAATACTATTTAAGAAAATGTATTAAAACTTTCGGTAAGTAGTAGGATTTGAATCCGTGCCTCTTGACAAAGTTTTAATGTGCCATGAAGACAAGGAATGGTGTAGTTAATGGTAATTTTGCTTGAAAAAACGTCTAAGAAGTTATCATTGGGTCGCGGAGATTTCTTAAAGAGAAAGAACAGAAGGTCCCTTCAGAAAAGCTAATAATCCAAATAAGTTATAGCAAGTGTATGTATAACAATTTCGACAAATCGTAATAAGAACGTATGACTTAGTAGTTAGAGCGCTTGGACGGTCTCCAAAAGGCGTAGGTTCATATTCCGGTGCGTTTTAATTTCGTACGTTTCTAAATAAGTAAAAGTTTATATATATATATATATATATATATATATATATATATATATATATATATATATATATATATATATATATATATATATATATATATATATATATATATAAGTCATTATTTTTATCAGCTGAATAATAAAGTATCGTTAATTCCGTTCCATTTATCAATTCTGTACAACGCAATGAATTGCACAATCTCTTCAGAGATTTATATACAGTTTAAGTTATATTTCTTAAATTTTACAGATTTAAAAGAGTATGCCAAATGGTTATGTGAGTTGCCTTTAACCTTTTCCTTGTTGCAAATTTTAAATAAGGCTTGCGTGGCTCAGTTGTACAAGTATGCGAAAACTGTAAACGCGACAAGATGTATGGATCCCGCATCGAGAAAATGAAATATTTAATATTGGCATTACTTTGCTTTGGTAATAAATCAAAACCCCATCACTCAATAAGTAATGCCTCAAATTGGGCGAAAAGTGGACGGAACGGAGTATCTTATCACTTTTTTTTTTCTTTTTTTTTTAGCTTCACGCTGTATCCCGCAGGCAGGGTAGGCAGAGGGAACCCGGGAACCTAGTGTCAAGACACTCCGTTCCACTTCCGTTCCCCACTTTCCGCCGATTTTTGAGGCATTGCGTGTTGAATGGCGGAACTCAACGCCGCGTTTTGCCTTAATACCAGAGCGAAGAAATGAAAACATTAAATATTTTAATTGAAAATATTAAATATTTCATTTCCTCGACTGGGGATCGAACCCAGAACCTGTCGGTTATAGGCAACGCTTGTACCGCTGCGCCACAACAGGCCTCTTATCACTATGCTCTTACTAATAATGAGAACCTTACCATGTGCGTTTAGGATACAGCGTGAAATTGAAAAAAATCTATAATATTTACTTTTAACTCTGTCTTAACTTTCTTTTCATATGGATTTCAGTTAAAAAAGAACAAGAAGAATATATTGATAAAACGAGTGAGTTGACAGGTGTCATTATTATAGCTAACACTATCAAAGATTTTTTTATTTACTATATATTTGTATATAATCAAAAAGGCCGCAGTGGCGCAGGGGTATAGTGTCTACCTATAAACGTTAAAATTGTTAGTTTGTTCCCAGTTTGGGGAATTCTACAACATTATACTTCAAAGAACACAGCATTGAATTTTTGAAATATGTGAAGAAAATGGACAGCATTATGTCTTTACATTTATTTTTATCGACCTAACCATTTGTTAGATATTAGAACTTGTTACATATATTTTAAACAAAATTGTTGTGACTAAATGAAACACGTATGGTTACTATTATACATTTTTGGAAAATCGACATCTTGGACACTTTGGACTAGTCCGTAGTCTCAGGTAGACCACGTATAGTAACATATATACGAGAATAATCCAGTTAAAATAGTTACATTTAAAATTAATTAGTTATATTTTTTACAGAAAAGGATATAAGCCAAGAAGGTAGAGTACTAAAATTGGTAAATAAATTTATAAATGTAAAATAAATTTGATTAATATTGACCTACTCAACAGAAAAAAATCAACTTAGGTTTTTTGAAAATGTTCTTCAAAACGTAAAAAAAATTGGAAGTAAGTTTTTTATATACATATTTTGAAATAAATACTAAGCATTTATTTACCACAATTTTACATAAAATATGAGAAAAATAATAACGAAGCAGAATTTGAACCCGCTTTCTTTCGGGAAGCGTTAAAGCGCTTCTGATATTTTGTAGAGCTTAGGCTTTTTACACCTTCAAGTTTGTTTCAAGCATCTTTGTACAGATTTTTGAATGTTTTTTTTCTTACCTTAGTCTATAATGAACGCATTAAAAATGTTAAACAAGTAATCATCAATTAAGATAACTATGTATATTGTATGTTTATTTTGATTCATAAACAAAATTGATAAATTGAAATTATACACTATCACGTTATGAGATATACACATAAATAATGTCATAGTTATATAGAATAATAACAATATAATGTCATTGTTATTTTTTTCAGAAAATCTCGGTAATTAATAAAAGATTCAAAGAAGAAGTAATATACATAATATTTATTATGTAAATATAGTTTTAATTTATTTTTATTAGCACGCCTTATCCCGTATGTAGTAGGCAGCACAGATAATAACTACAACATACAAGATTTCTTTCGTTGTCTACTTTGCACTGAAATTGAAATATTGCGTGTTAAGTGTCGGAACACATTGAAATGTACATTACATTTTAATGTGATGTATTAGAATAATAACAATTAATGGGGTCTTGTCGAGGCGCTGAAGCTCAAGCGTGCGATTGTAAACGCGATAGATTGATATTTCCTCGTTCTGGCAATGCGCAAAAGCGTGGCGTCGAGCTCCGATATTTATCACTTAATGTCTTCAGAACTCGGCGGAAAGCGGAGAGTGGAGTTTCATAGCACTAAGTTCCAAGGTTCCTTTTGCCTACCCTATTTTGTGCGGGGTACAGCGTTGAAAAAATATTATAATGATTAATATCCATAAGAGGAATCCTCATCATCACATTTCATCAACTTTCATTTAATTGTATTATTAAATATGCATAGTTATTTTTTGCTTTAGTATTAAATATAAGGACATAGATTAATAATGTATCATTCCACTGGCCTATTTCCTACGCCTTTGGAAACACGCCAATATTAGCAAAAATAAATACCACAAAAGCTATTTCGCTTTATAGTCAAATGGAACATAAATGCTACGAAAAGTGCAGTACAAATTAAAATTTTATAGTCGACAGTCATATTGGTACAAGGTAACTTTGTTTCTATTAAAAATATATATATTTATGTAAATTTTAACATGATGCAATGTATCTAATGTAAGTGGACTTCGGGGCGGAATGGCACAGCGTCTAACGTTACAGTTGCAGGTTCGATTCCTACTTTGGGGAATGAATTATTTTGACTAAATCGATTTAGTAATAAGACAAATCTAGTTGAGCTTCGATACTTAGCACGTAATGTTAACTTTCTATAAGTGTGAAACTCGAAAAATCTTATAATATCACCCATATTTTTGTATTATCTTTAAAAAAATATTAAGATACATAATGTGTTGCTATCAATTAAAATCATTTGAATCATTTGATTGCTAAGAAAATCTCCGCTATGATCTCACTGAAATTTAATATGAACATACTAGGGTATTGTGTTTTAAGCTGAAATTTATATTGAATTCGTCGTGGCGCAGTGGCACGATCGATGAGGCATCCCAATGAGGGAAATCAATTTTTGCATTTCCTTACCCTCGTAATATGGTAAGGAATTTCGCCATTCAACACAGAATGCTTAAAAAATACGTTGGAAACGAAAAACAGAAAATGGAGTGCCTTGACACTACTTCTCTTTATCTACCTGATGCAAGTTTCCACGGTAACGCGTAGGATAGTAAGAAATAGAGGTTGCAGACTACTAGTGTATACATCTATACATTTAAATAAAATTAAGTTTCCATATATTATTTCTAAATAATCATATTTATATTTCGCTACGTTATCGCGAACGCTCACGATTTACTTAGTGTGTAACAGTATAAATAATCATTCTAAAATAATAAATTAATTTTCTCCAAATATACTTAAATACATTCGTATAGTTCAACCGATTAAACTATATGAATAAAAATTTATCACGAAGCTAGGGGGATCCGTTAGTTCTTAGTAAAACTGCGTACCTCATTTGAAGTATGATAACTAAAATTTTACCGTAAAGTTGTACAATATATTGAATTTGTTTACTATATTTCTATTTATATATGATGTCACACGGGTTTTAAAGGTGTCAAGGCGTCTATCTAATATGTTATAATATATAATCCTGTATAATAGTATGAGAACACTTAAAGGCAAGCTAAATCTATGAATTCATATTTAAGAGTACTAACGTATTCTCGTCGACTTTATGATTGTATGTATAGCTTTCATATTGAGATTTCCCCTTGGACTTTAGAATATGATAGGTTTATTTCTTAAATCTTGTATTTTCTATATTGTGGATGCTATGTTTTAGGTGAAAATGTGTATAACAGTTTCTCTTTAAATAAATAATTTTATAATTTTTTGATTGATGTGTCACAGTGACACATGTAAAGGCATATTTTTATATATATTTATAAGGCATACTTGTAACGAGGCGAAAAGCAAGATGTTTAGTCCGTCACTAATCACTAGATGCCTCAATATAGTGGATAGTGAGGAATGGGAAATGGTTTAATGAAAAGCGTATTTAAAACAAAGATAAAGTTTCCCAGGCTCCGTCTGTCTACCCTCTAATATGTAAAGGAGCGTGAAGCTAAAAGACGAAAAAACACCGTCTTGTTTAATTCATAGGAACTATTGGGATAGTTTCTTTCTTTTTAGCTGTGTACAATCTGGGTTTTTGTTTTATATTGAATGTTACTATCTCGATGAACGTTAAAACGATCCGATTTGGTTCATTACCGCGCAGGAAGCGGCCGACGTCGACTGAATAAAACATCTCACTTTGCCGTCACTTAGATCGTAGCCGGCTTGCGTCAAGACTCTTGAAAATAAGTAATAAGTGATTTTTTATGTAAAATTACGTTGATTTTTAATTCTAATAGCATAATTTATTTAAATTTTGCGCTATCTGCGCACGACTGAGTAGGGTCGATTTGAATATAGGATTTTTTTTATATGTATATGTGTTATTGGTTATTTTGTCAGCTTCACGCTGCATGCAGTATCGAAGATTAACTACGTATAACTTAGGCTACCGCTAGGTCTTTCAAAAAATTTTCTTCTTCGAGACGAGTTTACAACGTAACTTTAGTAACTTCTTACTGCAATACCCATATATTAACGTCAATGTATCTTTGAAGATTTTATCAGAACTTTATGCTCAGTGGACACATTTACTTTAACTTTTTGGAGCATTCATCGCTGAATTTAAAATATTGTTTGTAATATCAAGAAAATTATTTGTATATAAAAAAATATTGTTTGCATATAAGAAAAACTAGACGATTGTGATTCGGATTCAACCCCCGTTAATTATGTAAATTCTTGTAGATTTCTGGATTTTAAGGTAACGGGAACTACAATTTATAAAAGTTGACAAACTTAATTCTTCTTTTTTTTTAGTTTGATGCTGAATCTAGCCCGAGGCAGGAAACCTATTATTAAGACACTCCTCTTTATTTTCTCTCTCCACTTTCCGTCGAATTTGAATTTGTGGAGTAGCGGACTTAACGGCGAGCTTTGCCTTGTTACCAGAGTGAAAAAATAAAAACATTAAATATTTAAATTGAAAATATTAAATATTCAAACTCACTCGAGGTGGGTCGAACCCAAAATCTGTTGCGTTTACAGTCACACGGTTGAGCCCTGCGCAACGACCGACTTCAATAAGTATATATTTTTTAAAGATAAAATGCAGCATAATGAATGTATGAAATATGTATTTATATAATAACTGTATTTATTATTATATAAAATATTGTGTACAATTATAAGTAGTCAATGCAGTGTTTTAAAACTGCAATGCGCATTTGTGATATTATAAAAATAATTCTTTAACTACTGCAATTTCGAAATAGTGTTCGTGCTAACATTATATTTAGCTAGGGGCTAGTAATTGCACCGAGTCCTATTCCTTTTTCTATTACTTCCTTTTAATATTTGCACTTTACACGCTATATTGATATTGTTTTTAAATATACAAATAAATATACAAAACTTTTGAAAGCATACCTATTTTTTTCTGTTAGGAATGAAAAAAATCATTTTAGTATTCCATTTTAGTGCATATTGAATTCACAAATATTTTATACATGTTCCTCATCATCCATCCATCCATCTCATGTATTTTAAATTGGTAGTCTAGAGCAAGGTTTCAGTTTCAATTAAAAGCATATATATACGTATATATATATATATATATATATATATATATATATATATATATATATATATATATATATATATATATATATATATATATATATATATATATATATATATATATATATATATAGATATAAATATAAATGTTAATTTCTATATTTAATAACCGAGACAAGAGCACTGAAACATTAAGATAAAGTCTATTCGCATCAAGGGCTAGATCGAGCCGCTTTGACGTAATCTTATCAATTTTCCACACTTACGGCTCGTCGTGACCGATATTAGGGTAAATTTGATTTAACCACCCAATTTGACTTCTAATATAACATTGCCTCGACTCAATTGGAAATCTTGAAGATGAACAATTTGAAATTAATATTTTTCTATTAAATTTCAATTTAAACAAATTTAAATTTAAAGATTTAAATATTTTGATTATATATATTTAAATATCAATACTATGGAAAAATGAATAGGTAATTTCACGCTTTTCCTGCATAAGTAAGAAGTTTTTAGACATAACGATCCTCACGTGTTCATAAGTGACGTTGAATACCACGTTAAAATAATATATAACATACACATTCCCCTAAATCGGTATCGAACCCACAAACATTACATATATATATACATACACAAAGACACACAAACACACATATTTATATCACCGCAGTAACGCAGTAGCTTATAGCAACTGAAATAAAAATAATATTTAACAAAAAGGTTTATAATTCTATCAGTGACCTGCACGCACGACTGGCTAACAATAACAAAGCATATTTAATTACGCCTTTTCTTTGTAGACCTTGTTAGGCAGAAATTGCTTTAGAGTAAATTTTAAAGTAAATTATATAAAAAAAAAATATTTGGTGTTTTTAAGAAAGTACGGCTAGCCTTATCAGTTTATTCACGGTAGTTATATTTTATTGGTTATAAACCAACATTTTTTTTCCAGAACCTATATATACCACAACAAAATTTATTCGACTTTCTCATTTGGTGGACTTTTGAATTATATTTGATCATATCTCAAAGGTGATTACTCCGTAAATAAGTTAAAATTCACAGTGTGTTGCACGACGTAAAGCCTCAAGCATCGTAAAAAGTGAGAAACGGAAATATTTTAACGGAAAATGAACATTACATTTCCATGTTCCCTCTATCTTTCTCTCTCTATGTGTGGAGTATAGTGTGAAGCAAAAAAAACTCATACTTCATTATAACCAATTTTATCATCCAACCAACTGAGGATTTTCGTTAAAGCTTATTTCAAGCTTTCATAGAACAAGCAACTAAATGACTAAGAATTAACTATTAATTACTGTCGTATTCAAGATACATAAGGAACCGGAGTGACCTTTCAGAAAGGTGGCTTTAACAAGATTCAGAATTAGTAAGAGGCAAGATTTTACGTATTAACTAGACCTGAAGTAAGATTAAAACTTTGATTTAAGTATGTATTTGAAGAAAAGGGACGGTAAGGGCTAATTATAAAGTAAGATTATATAGAAAACATATTTTTCATTGTATAAAATTTAAGTATCGTTTTTTAACAATTTTTTGAGATTTAACAAAAAGTTTATAAAAAGTCACTTATTTTTACTATATTTTTCACTATATATAATAATTATAGTTTTATTTCAAATACTGAAAGCTACTTAGTAATTGATTTAAACCCATAGTTATCGTGTTGCAAGTGTAATTTTATATAATTATGCAATTTGCGGTGTAAGCCGCATATAGAAGAAAAAATATAATAGAAAAACACTCCGTAAGAACGGAAATATGTTTTAAGCACGTGGTCAGGAATTTTTAAAAAGATTTTAAATTCTTTATAGATAGGTACATCAAGTAACGTTGAAAATGGGGTTATCGCCAGATCAGATAGCTCGCCAAGCTGACGAAGCGAGAAAAATGGCGTGTTCGAGAACGATTCGCTGTAAAATAAATCTATAAAGTTTATCTATTTTTTTTACATTCACCCTGTACTGCTCTCATAGCCTTTCTTAGTGTATTTTAATAACACTTCAGAAATCCTTAAACTAAATAAATTATAAATAACAAATTTTAAATTCATTGTACTATGTGATGTCTTAAGCAAGTTGCTTTAAAATAATAGTATGTATTTAAAATAACATGTTGTACTTAACTTGAATTATATAATAAGTGTCAATCAGTCATCGATATTACTTTTGCAGTAACACAACAATTCCATTATATTGTTTATTAGAGATCCCCGCGCGGCTACGCCTGCTTAACTTTTTATAGGCAAATTATATACAAACATTACTTATTATCAATATATTTTGTATCGATATAAAACATATTCATACAAAATAACATATCGCATTTCATTACGTGACAATTTCTATTAAATTGCACTACCTGTAATCCGCGTTAAAGAACTTCGGTCCAAAAAAACTTTAACTTACATATTTTTACAGAAACATCTTTTTCTTTTATAGTTTATAGCATCTATAAAGTCAAGAAGTTTAAGAATATGTAAAAATATGCTGTTTCGCGCCATTTGATAAATATGCAGCGAAGTAAATTCAAGAAAATCTTGTAAATGAAGGGTGATTTGTTAGCGCAGATTTACTTAAGTTCTCAGTGGACTTTATTAAAACTAGACGAACCGTTTACGCGTATGTGTTTTGGCAACGTGAATCTCTATTCTTTTCTGTTCTTTAGTTATTGCGATTTTGTTTTGTTTTGTTCTTTGGTTACGTTGTAAAGAGGGCAGTCCAACCTTTTTCGTGTGGTGAAAACAGATAATGTTATTTACAAAATTATTGCGTTTTAAATAGGTGTTGAGTTAAGACACTGCTTTCACCTATAAAAAAAACACATTCTACACCCTATACTACATATATACACACCATGGTCGATTAGAAAGTAATAGTCACTTTATAAAAAAGTCTCTAGTGTCAAACATTTGGTTATGTTTTTAATTTATTAGTTAAAAATATTAAAAATGTTCTTTTAAAAAGTATTGCCCATTTTGCATTCTCTCGCCATATTCTAGCTTAATTCAATAAATAAAGAAGACAGCTTTATATTCAGCTATTGCTTTTCTCACATTTTGTTAAATTAACTTAATTTTATAAAAGTTACACTATCATTTTATAAAAGTTATGCAAAGCTTTCAATCTAACCAATTAGACAGCTTTTTTCTGCAAAATAAATACAAAAATAGCAGTGAATTTAAATTTTAAAATAAAATAGAATATATACGATGGATCCACAAAATGGCCATAGAAACTCAGTAATTAAACAACGCAACTCCGACGAATTTACGTTTACAAATTTTTGCACATCTCACCTAACATGGGCATCGAATGAAAGGGCTTGATTTGTAAAATACAATACAACATGAAAAAAATCATCTTACTTTTTCAATGTAAGCTTGTTTTAAAAAAGGTTTTTTCAATGAATATTGTTATTATAGAAATAGGCATAGCTAACGATGGTAAAAGGAAAATTAAAAACCACATATATGAATCTGAGAGTAAACACTGTACTGAAACATTGAAGATGTTACATACGCAAAGTAATCATTTCGATGTGAATTACTTTTTAACAGAAGCTTCCCCCAATATTTATCCAACCACGATAAAATAAGAGAAGAATAATGTATGAAGGATATTTTATACTGAGATAATGTTATTAAAGATTCAACATTATTAATATATATTCAAAATGTTGAATTTAATGCCAGGCTTAATTATTTCGTCATGGCGCAGTGAGATGTAAACTAAAAATTAAACAATAAATCTGAGGACTTCTATGGCGCAGTGGCACAAGCGTGTGATTGTAAACGCGACAGGTTGTAGGTTCAGTCCCTTCTCGAAGAAATGAAATATTTAATATTTTTAACTTAAATATTTAATGATTTTACTTTTTCGCTCTGATAACAACGCAAAGCGCGGCGTTGAGTTTCGCCACTCAACACGTAATGGCTCAAATCCATAGGAAAGTGGGGAATGGAATTAAGTGTCTTAACACTAGGTTCCCAAGTTCTCTTTGCCTAACCTGCAATGTGCGGGATAAACAGTGAAACTGAAAAAAAAAAGTTTATTTAAGCCTCCAAATGACATTGAACTTACATTTGATATTTACACAAATATTCCACAATAGCTTCCTCGCAAATAAAATATTTAATATTCATATTATATGACTATATTCTACACTTACATAACTTCATTGTTGATTTAAAGCACTCGCTTACCTGTAATAAAGAAAATCATTTAATATTTTTAGTTAAGTATTATTTTTATTAAGTATTATTCTTTATTTTTACTATTTTTAAAGTGTTATTCCACACTTAGGAAAGAAAAATACTAAATTTAAAAACGTATAAAAATTTAGACGAAGCAGGATTTGAACCTGCGCCTCTTGAAAACCGTTCAAGCGCTCTGACCACTAAGCCGTCACTGCGCTGTTTTTAAGTATTATTCTTGTTGTAATATAATAAAGGCTATTATATAGTGGTTATATGGCGTTAGACTGTAACGCGAGAATCTAGTGTAAAGACACTCCGTTCCCATTGAGACACTTGTGGTTTCTACTTTCCGTTGAGTTTGAGGCACCGCGTGTTGAATGGTAGAACTCAACGCCGCACCTTACCTTACCACAACATGAGAAAATCAAAGTATTAACCTAAGAAAAAATCTTCGGGTGGTATTGCCTGACCGAAAACGAAATTACTCTGTGGAAAAGAAGGCTGAAATTTGGCTTGCAGGTCCCATGGGAAGTATATGCGAGCTCTAAGACTTCCTGAAATTCACGTCGTAACAAGGAAAACGCCGTTTAACGTTTAGTATTCCACACGACTCACTCAGCTACGCTGTATCCCACATATGGTTATTTACAGAGAATTTGGGAACCTAGTGTTAAGACACTCCGTTCCGTTCCTCACTTTCCGCAGAATTTGAGGTATTGCGTGTTGAGTGGCGGTACTTAACGCCGCTCTTTGACTTATTACCAGAGCGAAGAAATGAACACATTAAATATTTAAATTAAAAATATTAAATTTTTAATTTCCTCGAGTGGGGATTGAACCCACAACCTGTCGCGTTTACAATCACATGCATAAGCCCATGCACCACGACAGGCCTACAACTTCTCTCGCAAATTATTAAAATTAATCAAAAAATAAAGAACATCATATATCTAAATCTTTATAATGATGACATCACCGCTACAGAGATGATCAAAATGGTTTACAAAACTATTCACTACCACAATATAAAAGTTTGAAGAAACAAAAGAAATGTTTTCAAACAGAAATCGCTGCTAATGTAATATAAAGTGGGGTGGAATAGCCTTTAGTTCACTCGGCCGTGTGTAATTGATTTTGATCAGGTCACTTTTGGTAATGCTAACATCAAGTTTAGATAAAAGGGAAAATTCGTGATGAAAACGAGTGAGTATAAGTGATAAATTATATATATTTTTTTGATTCTTAAATTGTTATCATAGAAAATCTTGGTACAGAGGCATGGGCTATATACCAACAGATAACCAGGTAAGGCAAGGCGTTGAGTTTCATCACTCAACTCGTAATGTCTCAATAATTCGGCATATATCATTCAGCATGGGAACCTAGGGGTTCCCAAGTTCCGTTTTGTCTTTACTGCTGTATGCTGAAATGAACGAACGTGGTAAAAACGAGTGATGTCTTACATTTTTCTTTACGTTGTGGCGGTTGATGCAATTTCTACTTGTAGGAATGTTTTATTTTGAAATTTGTTCTCAATAACAAACCAAAGAGCGGCTTGAGCTTAGCCACTTGGTACGTACAATAGGAAAATCTTGAAAAATTGAGTTCAAAATTAAGTGAGAAACGGAGTGTCTTAACACTAAGTTCTTTCAGTGTATTTTTTTATATGTAATGTGCATGATACAGCATTAATATATTTTTGTAAAAATATACCTCATGTTATCTGGTTACTAGGTCGAATGATAGTTTTAATGTTTCGTAAGAAAAAAAAAATAGTGAAATCGTAAAAAAGTGGAAATATATAATAAATTATAATGACTACCTCGAATAGAATATAGTCAAAAAATATATAATTGCTTATGAAACAATATCTCATTGCGCCTCAATGATTATGATTTTAGATGAATAAAACAAAATGATATTATGATTTTCATTTCTGAGAATATTCTTATCTATATCTCAAGGGCAATAATTGTCAGTTTCATAAGTTTACCAGACGACGGTGAATATATAAAATAAAATAAGATCTTATTTTCCCTATTATTATATATTTCTACTATAAAAGACTCTTTCTGTTTTCATAATTACTATCTTTTCAACACAAGCGCCCTCTAACTCCGTAACAGAGGGCACAAAACTCCGACAGTGAAAAGTTAAATCAAATGTATTCATTCGCGTTTAGAATTTTTATTAAAAAGTTTCACCGTTCAAGTTATGTCGTACGTACATTGTACGCAAAGTTTTCCTTTTCCAGTCGCGTGGCATCTACTCGT
>DWMZ01000528.1:0-21794 GCA_018249855.1 Eueides tales michaeli | reverse complement strand
CCGCAAGTAAAAGAGAGTAGTTTCAATCAATAATAATTTTGTTATGATAAATATTATAGTTGTAGTAAGTAATGAAAATAAAATATTTAACCAAAAGTTTATTTAGCACTCTTGCAAAATGCTAAATGTCAAATTATTTTACTAGCGAACTGAACGTAAATAGCGAGAGCAAAACATTTATACAGTTTATTTTTCCAGAGAGTTCGAAACAATGTTGTCACAAAGGAGAAAACGTATATATTTATTTTAATGATAAGATTTCAGATAACGTTAGTGACATATTGATATTATTACGTCCTAGATTAGTGAACCACATCGACGAAGTGGGCGGGAGTACAGACTGACCTGACTAATCGGACCTGACGATGGTAAATTGTATCTATAAATGTATTATCGTCCGGGCAAAGTGCATACCATGGTGCTGCACTGCAGGTATTATCACTCCCACATGTCCCTCCACGAATTTGATGCCCTAGATGTCATATGTATAGGTATAGAGGTCTTTGGTTATATATTTCGTTTTAGTTTCATAAGCCAAAAAGAGTGGACTAAGAAAAATTAGAGACTCATTTTTACTCCTAATATATAGCATAATTTTTACCTTATTCTCTTAATATGAATCTTTATTCAAAAAAAATTAACATACGAAGTGAATACTCACGTACTAAGTCCCGAAATTTCCTTTTTTTAAAGGTTAAAAACATTTTTAATACTAGGCGGGCTTGGCGAGGTTAGCATATACGAGTAGTTTTAGAAAGTTAAGAATAATTAAGAGTTTGGTTTATTGCCGATTTTGATCCCTGTTGCACATGTCAGTATGAGCTTCTTCGAAATAGTAATATTTTTACATATATTATAATAATTAATCTTATTAATAATGATTAATCTAATTATTTAATGGCATATAATATTTCCAACTTACTTCACTAGTGTTATTATATAAAATATATCCGTTTTTATTTTTTTTTAAAAGTTGCAGGAGAAAAATGTAGTTATTCCAGTCGATAACTTGTCGATATCAATACATAAAAGGGTGAAAAAAGTGTGTCTGTATTCAATATTTTTCAATCAAAATAAAATAGGGTGGTGAGAAAGTAAAGAATTGAAAAATAAGTGTCTGTATGTTTCTCCGTTTGCACGTGCTAATCTTCGGAACCAGTAGACGGGTCTGAAAGAGTTTTTTTTTTTGTTGTGTAGCTAATAACTAACTGGTCTTGGTATAGGGTATAATTTGTTCTGGAATCTGGAACAACTGTTTTAAAACCTTAAGTAATATATACTAAACGTCTTAACAGAGGTTGTTCAGGATGATAAGCAGTTTCCATTGAAATATAAAAAATCCTGTAAGGGATCAGCTAATCTGAAAGACATACAGAAATTATGCCTTAGCGAAAGTTAATAAAAATGATGAGCATTTTGTGTTCAATTGAAGATGTAAGATGTTTCTTGTTCGACTGAAAGATGTTTATAAATAATTTGTATTTATTTTTAATTATATATTTTTTTAATGCAGAACGTACGCTAACGAAATCGTGGGCATCAGCTCGTGTATATATACATTTTTGCCATTATATTAATGACTAAATAGATATAGTTAAATTCCCTAGGTTAAACTATAACGAACACTGTTTAGAAAGCGTACCCCTACGCCTATTCAGCTTTACGCTTTATCCCGTACATCCTGTAGACTGAGGGAATCTGAGTGCCTGGTGTCCAGACACTACGTTCCGTTTCCCACTTTCCGCCGAATTTAATGCATTACTTGTTGAGTGGCGAAACTCAACGCTGCGTTTTCCCTTGTTACCAAAGCGAATAAATAATAATATTGAATATTTTATTTTCAAAATATTAAACACTAGCGGCTCGCCCTCGGCTTTGCATGCTTGAATTACCCTATTTTATTAAGTAACTTCAATTACTCCTTGTTTTAATAAATATATCACTTTTAGGACCATATCTATACATTAAAAATTAAAATTTCAGTAAAAATGAATAAAAAATTTTAGCAATTTTTTTATTAAAAATTACGTCAGCTTTTTTTTATTTACCGACCGATTTAAATAAAACATACACTAAATGTTGAAGAAAGGTTGCTGAAAAATCGACTAACCAGCAATAAATGCAGCTTTCACTGCAGTAGTTAGTCGTTTCTGAGATTATGCCAATGAGTAGCCAATACAGACAAATAGACAAACCGGCAAAAATGTCAAAATAGTCACCATTTTGAGCCCTATTGCGTTAAAAGTTTCCTATAATATAATATTATTTTTAAATTATTATCCTCTAAGATTGTATTGTAATTAATATTTAAAATTATTCAACCAGCACTACAGGACTTACACATCGCTTGCACCATGCAGTTGCACTTTGTAAAGATAAACAAAAACAATACTATTTCCTGCATAAAATCCGAGTGAAGCGCTGCGAAACGTGTGAACGGCGAAAGAAAACAATTTAAAATCATTTGGATAAAAATCGATTAACACGCTGAGATAGTATTATATTGTAGAAATACGTTTAATTATTTATTATGCAAACTGAAACGTCTAGTTGCATAAAGTAATACCTTTACTTAAATTACAATTTAGTTACATATGGCATTTTTAGTTTTTTTTTTCTTCTATTTTCAGCTTCTTATTGCTTACGCTCCTTACTGCCGTATCCCTCTCATGGCAGGGAAGGCAGAAGGAACTTGGGAACCTAGTGTTAAGAAACTCCGTTCCATTCCCCACTTTTCGCGAAGAAATTAAAACATTGAAGATTTAAGTATACCATGTAACCACTTACAATAGAGCGTCATTAGAATTCCGTACCGCTATACAACACAATTGGATTATTTCAACACAACTTTACAGTAAAAGTTCGCGTTGTTTAGATAGTTAATTGAAATGTACTCTCGAAGATAGATTTAAACAAAACCTCGTTTCAAGCTAACAAGTAGAACTAAGCTTTCAACCAAGTAATAAAAAAATGCTTAATATATTTTCAATTTTGAACTTCTTTGATGTAGATGCTGGAAACAATAAAATGCACATTTTAACAGAAACTTAAATATCTTACTAAATATGTTGACATTAATGACAATACAACTTGTTTGATTTATGCTTTTATTTCATTTAAATACTCATTAAAATCAAAATATAATATCAGTCAATATATGTAATATTCTATAATCAATGATGGCCAGTTGTGAACCATATTCAACTTTTGTCAACAATGCATAGTCTAAAATATACGGTCAAAACTTAGTTCTCTGGATTTTTTTATTTTGATAACGTATGCAGCTCTCGTCTGAAAATTAATTTCTTTGCAGTTCGTTCCCTGAATAATTGTTGTGTTCGGAGCGAATAGTTCAAAGGTCGTGCGGGGATGAAGCCGCTGTTCACGAGGGCATTCCTCAAGCGTATAGCTTCAAACATTAGTAGGGTTTGTATTGTATATTTATTGTTTTAATTATTTATTTAATCGTTATTTTTTTTAATTTTACTAAGCATTTGTTTTGAATAGTTTTTTCTTAAATTACATAGATTTATGAAAATTATTTTAATAAATATATGAATTACATAATTATTTTCAAAATTGGATTATCAAATTGATATAAAGCTAAAATAGTAACTACATGTAATTTTTTAACCAGTCGATTTTTCAACGCGAGTTTTGTATAATCTTTCTTTTTTTAAACTTACAGAATTTCTGCTTCGAATATCGAGGTCAGGAATGCGATTTGGCAGACAATGCGACATCGACGGGCTACAATTTTTTAATAATTTCAACATCGATTCTAACATCACTATATCCCTTTGTAACTGGCGGTTTGGGACCGACATAGAGAGTTAAAAAAAATCGATTTTAAAATTAGAACGTAGTCGTGCGGCCCGTCAGTAATTACTGACTCTGGAAGTTTGTTGTTAGTTACAATGATGCATGTTCGGTGAACTGTACATAATTAATATAGGTGGTTTGTTTCAGTTCATCACAGTTGGTTAAAGTTAAAATAATCTACTAAAATGTTTTAATAACTAGATTCCTTTGTGAAACATTGAATGTTTTATTAATGTTGTGTTGAATAAAAGCATAACTAATTGGATAGACTTGAATATTGTTATTCTGTGGTTGATTTTAAGCTTGTTACTGCGCTTAAAACATATATAGAAACATAATAATAGTTTCAACAATTGAATGAATGATAATTGTTTTATTTATCGTTCGCTTAATTGTTCGAATAACAAAGAAAAGATTTCGTTACTTCCTTGTATATCACTACGTATATAAAAATAATTTAACGTAAATCGCACACGATATGTACACACTGAACTAATGATGAAAAGTGTAAATTTTAAAATTAACTGTAGTTCTTAAATCACTTATAATTTCATCTCGTTATCGTTTAAATATATTGCATTACACTTTGTAAGGATTCGATTGTAAATCGCATAAATTTAGTACCACGAAAATTGGTTTAGCATATTTATAGTCGAAGTAAAACAAGCGAGAAAGCGTTTTACTTTTTGTGGTTTTCCTTGAAAAAGGTAATTTCAGAACAGTTTGCGAATGCAGTCGTCGAAACAAAAAAAATATATATTTTAAAACAGTTGATTTTTAAATATTACACTTGACAGGGTAGACAGAGAGAACTTGGCAACCTAGTGTTAAGACAATCCGTTCAGTTTTTCTATTTCCGCCCAATTTGAGGCATTACGTTTTGAATTGCGGAAGTTATTGCCGCATTTTGCCTTGTTACAAAAACATTTCATATTTAACTTGAAAATATTAAATATTTCATTTCCTCTAGTGGGGTAGCACCGACTAACTATTGCGTTTACAGTCACAAGTTTGTGCCTTACTCCATGATAGGCCTAAGTAATTATTGGCATTAATTATTGTTTTTCGATAAGATATCATACTTAATATCTACGAGTATGTACAACTAAAATTGTACCTCAAAGCAAATGTATATGGAATAATTGCATTTTCAGGAGAGCGTAGGACAAATTGCCAGTAAAAGAATAGGCACTTAAAAAAATAAATATGTAAATAAAATATTAATTTATATTTAGTATGATCTAATAACAATAATTTCATAGGATTCGCATACCCATTTAAATTATATATTAAGATATATGTTGTTGGAACGAATAACGAGTTGGTCGAAAATAGGGACAACGGAAGAGTCCGTAGGAAACAAAATAAAGAATGGTTTCCTACGGTAGGGTAGGCAGAGGGAACTTGGGAACCTAGTCACTCGATCATTCGACATAGACACTCCGTTCCGTTCCCTACTATAGATTTTATAATAATACCAGAGGTTTTACACAAACTTTTCTTTAAATATGCAGGTAAAGTAGAAAATTAACTTTTCATTTCATTAAGGAAAAAAAAATTGGCCATTCGCCGTGGATATTTTGGTTTACACCAATATACCTAAAGATCATAGATCATTATATAAACAAATGTACAATATGTATACAATATGTATGTATGTACAATATTTATGAATATATCTTCAAAGTACATATAAGTATTATAAATTTTCTTAAAAATGTTTTCTTTTTAAAAATTCTGATCAAGGATCAATGATGTCAATCAAAACTCAAAACGTTAAACTAAAAAACTACATTACCTAAGTAGTACACTACTTAATTAAGCGAAGTTAATTCAAATAAGTAAATTTATATGTGGGTGAAAGGATTGGAAGCAAAACGCTATTATTTTATACCAATTTTGGTCTAAATATAAACGAGCTTTTACAATGCTTTGCATATGTAACGTAGAACATACGTTCCACGTTTTAAAAATGCAAGACATGGAACAATTTATGTGTTGTAAAAAGCCTTTTATAAGAAATATGTAACGGTTGGTAAAAATAGGACAGTCGGCCAGTAGGTAGGAACATGAAGTTTACGTACACGTATAAAAAATGTAAAACAACATACAACTAAGTGCAATTTGTTAACTTTTTTCAAAAACTGTATGAAACTTTTGATTGTGTGATTCTTGACCTTCTTTTTAGGGCATTGTATAAAGTCTAAAATTTTTTAGGAAAAGAATAACAAACGTGTTTTTATTTTGTCACTAAAATATATCACTCATTCACTCAAAGTACCAAATACAAAATACTTCGGGTTCGTTCGGGTTTGTTGAATAATAACAAAAGAAATCCATCTCGGCTTTTCTACTTTTAGTATGAACCTTTCAAAACATTGAGCTTTTACGAAAAAGTTACCTTAAAGAAAAGTGAGACTAAACTTAGCTTTTAACACTATTTCCTTTCGTTTAATTGTTAATTATTTATTAAAAGTTGTAAAAAACAGGTGGAGGGTTATTGTTTTGCGAACAAAAATAACAGCTCTAAAAATATCCATATAGTATATATATTATTATGAATTTCAAACAATTGGTTATATTTTGGTATTGATTTAATAACATCATTAACATTATTACCGATACGCTATTTTGCGTGATAGTGATTTTGCTTGTACCTGCTTCTTAAGCGTAGCAAGACTGAATTTTAGCCGCCTCAGATGTCATTTTATGATTTCTATATAAAGCATTTTTTTGGCACGACGTAATTGATGGACTGAACTGAACATTTTTTTATTATTGTAGATACAACAGTCGTTGCGTGTAAATAATAACTTTCACAGATTATTATTACAAGTAAAAATATAATTATATATTATCTGGCCTGAGTGAGGCCTGTCCTAGCGCAGAGGCATAAGCGAGTGACTGTAAACGTGGATGTTTGTTGATTCAATATCCACTCTCGAATTTTTTTTAATATTTTCTAGTTAAATATTTTGTTTTAATTTCTTCGCTTAGGTAGCAAAGCAGAGCGTGACGTAGAGTTCCGCCACTCAATATTTAATGCCAACGGAAGGTGGGGAACGGAAAGTAGTGTCTGGATACTAGGTTACCTAGTTCCCTTGTCTACCCTGCCATGTGCGAGTTACAGAGTAAAGCTGTGAGAGAACAAGTAAAATTATGCATAAAAATATACATATATAAATACGTGTTTTATATTTCTATGTAGTGCAAGCTTTTTAACCTAATAATAAGTAATTCTTATAACATGATTTAAATGCAGGAGACAACAATAATCACTAATACACGCCACGTCATTTAAGTGGAATTTTTCACATAAATATAAAGTTTAATTGAAAATTAATATTTTACGTAACATAATTGGTATGTATACATATTCTACTACTTTCATCGTCGGGGTTTGTTGTAGTTTTCTGTTAAAACAATAATTGTTTTTAAATAAATATGATATTTTTTATTATAGGCATGCCTGTATGTGACTGTAGACTGTAGACTGTAACACGCGGCGTTGAATTCCGCCACTCAACACGCAATGCTTCAAATTCAGTGAAATGGAATGGAACGGTTGCTATACTCTGCCTACCCTGCCATGAGTGGGATACAAAGTTAAAAAAATACATTTTAAAGATATTTTTCCTTTACACTGACAATATTGGTATCTAAGACTACGTGAGTGTTTTCACAGATTTAGCTAATTAGAAATCTAAAGAATGTTATGTAGACAATGATCTTAAAGTTTCTGTTGATCCTGCAAATTAGTTTGTCGTCTGAGGAAAGTTAACTAATTTCCTTTAAGAACTCTTAATTGGGTGTCTTCTAGCGTCACGTTTATTCATTGTTATGCCTAAGACAAAGTATATATTTTAGTAACCAGTGGTACCTGCAGGTTTTTAACACACTTTTATGAGTTTCTGTCTTATGTATGTATGTATGTTTGTATGTAATTCTGTGCCTCTTGAGCGCAAAATAACTCCACAAATGTCACGTTGTAAAAAGAACATATAGGAAGGGAAATGTTCGGTTATGTTTGTATGTATCAATGTGTTCTTGTCACGGAAACTTTGAACATTATTTTGGCCGACTTTGAAACGTTGAATACATTAGAAAAATTTGCCTACTTGTAAAATACCGATGACAATGCAATTAAATAATAAAAAACAATAATACTTAAAAATGTAAAAAAAACACGCTCAAGTAAAACATTAACTAAAAAAGGTTTCCAAAAAATTTTATTTTTTTTTCTTACGTCCTTGTATCTCACTGATTCAGGAGTTCACCAATGAAGTGTCAAATGCTGCCATCAACGTGTTCGTACTACGTAGCTTCGTAGCATTCTGTTTTTCATGCTAAGACAGCCTTTAAATTTCTACATAAAAGGAATGCATAAGTCGAAAAAAATAATATTAATCGAAATAATTATTTTAATAAGTAATTAAAAGTAATGTTGTCTATCTGTCTGTCAGTAACTTCTAACCAGATTTATATGTAGTGCACAGTATTATATGTTGGCAACCTGTTTTCAATATTTTGTAATCACAAAACAATCGTTTCATTTAAATCGATTATTAAATAAAAAAGTTACATCAACTTATAATATTAAGTTCGACAAAATTGCTAAAATATTTTTATTTATTAAGCTAAAATTTTAAGAAACGAAACAATTTTGTGCTATTCATTTTCAGTGAACTAAAATTAAAATATCCCTAAGTGATGTTTATGGAAAAAAAATAAAGAAACTGTTTTTTACAGTTACAACAATAAAAAATGTCTTTATTATAATATAGTGTACAAATAAACCTATTTGTAGACAATTATCAAGTTTTATGACGTCTGCAGTATAATTGCTGAAAATATCAAATCCTCCAGGCAGCATTTTGTCTCAACTTATGACACAGAAGTTTAAGTGAAAAGTTAGTGGTTTCGCCATCATGTACGGAGAACACCTGAGCACTGAAATGTGAGACAAACTAAATGTTTTGACCAAGAACATTATTTTTACCTCAGTTTAATCGGCTCCGAAAATATTTTTTCAAACTAGTGCAGTTTTTATTCAAAACACCGCGATGTTCATTTCGGCACGTATGGAATTTTAAAGTTTTGTATTTTTTTTATAATGTGGAGACGTTTTTTATAAAAATAATTGAATAGTTTCTTTCAGTAGAGTATAAAGTTTTAATGTAATTCTTGACAAATTTACGTTTGTATATAAACTCAATGGTAATTATATTTTAAAAAAATAACTATAGTCGCTATTCACAAGCTATTTTCTATTTTAATTAATTTGAAATAGACATAGACATACTCTGCAAGTTAAGTAATTCACTAAGAGCGCTATTTCTAATCGACTTAAACATAACAACGCTTACAATGAATTCGTATATTTTGAGATTCAGTTATGAAAATATATTGAAATTTTGAAAATGTATTGAAACTTTGAAAATTAATGAAATGTCATCATACTATAGAGGATTTTTCTATAAATTAAAATGTGAAAATTTAAATTGGTAGTGCATAAAATTTTGGGTGTGTAAATAATGTGGTAGGCAATCTACATACTCAAAAATACCTATTTTGTTACTATACTAATATTATATTTGTTTAAATTGTGTTACATTTAAAAAAATATGAAAAAAGTACTCTATTTTTCTGAGTTGATATCAATTGATAAGTCGCCATTACAGTTAAAAGGTGTACTACAAGGAGAACACAATAACAAATATTCAAATATATATTCCTTGGAGGATTAAATTTAAATGTCAGACCCAGTTTCAGTGTATATATATAGTGTAGTGTATATTTAGTGTATATCCATAGCGTAGATATATGACACTAAGTCTGTAGTATGTATATCTGTAGTATAAACCAACCAGCGACAATATTGTAGTCGTTGTATAAGAGCATTAAATAAAAATCAATATAAAACATTCAATAGATATCTGGTTAAAACTTAGTTCACTTCTGTTTTCCCTTGGCCGTAAGATAAAAATATGAAAAAAGTTTGTTCTTTGAACTACGAGCGCTTTATAAAGATTCAGTTAAAATAAACTTAATAAATAGTTGTTTAGACGTAAATACCAAGCATGTGAACAGTGTTTGTAAATTATTTACTTCAACAAATCGCTTGAAATAAGGCAATAAGAAGATACGAAAAGCCTGCTACTAATTATATTTTCAATTCGTTATTCATTTCTGCATTCCGCATTTTACTTAATACTTGAACATTTTGTATTTAAAGTAAGTTACTAAGTTCCAACAATGAAATTATGTTAATTGTTACAGGGCGAATGGAAAGTAAGATGCAACATTTAAATATTGGTACTAGTTGTTTTTTAATTGTTGTTATTGGACTTGGAACTTGAGCGTGACATAATTAAAATGAACGGGAGGTAGGCAGAGGGAACTCGGAACCTAGGGTTAATACATTTTAATACGTTTTAAACTTTTCACCAAATTTGATGAATTACGTGCTAAGTGACGGAATTCAAAGTCGAGTCTTGCCTTGTTACTAGAGCGCAGAAACAAAAATGTTAAATATTTCATTTAAAAATATTAACTGTTATAAAAAAAAATATTTGTTAGGGAGAAGACCTAATTATGTATAGATAACTCAGAGAAAAAACTGTCAATAAAAATTTATATCATTATTCAGAGTCAAAAATCTTCTGCATTAAAAAAATTAAAATGCAAAGGGAATAACGATAACTTTTTTATCCGATATTAAACTTTTTTGCATTTCACATTGCAGAATTGTTACACGAGTGAAATAATTGATCGGGTGACCTCTGTACATGATCGTCGGTGACACTATTTGTATACGTAATATCGTTGCTGTGTAGGATAAACGCTTTAGCCTAAATAAATCCAATGCTGAAAATGTATTATGAAACGAATTTAAATGTTTTTTACACTATATAATGAGCTTACCTTATTTGAATTTTGGATTACTTCATGTCTTTTTTAATTATACGTGGTTGGAGGTGATTAATGTTTTTGGTTTTTTGAATAGTTAATAAAAATCGGGATTTGACTTTTATATTGCACTTTAATAATTATTAAATTATTTTCACGGATCGTACCTGAGTTATAAGAGAACAATTTAAATGTGAATAAAACTTGCTGAATAAAGAGATAGAAATTGTACACAATTGTAGAATTGTAATTCGATACCTTCAAAATTAATTTGAATTTACTACTACCTACAACATATTTTCGTGAAAATATACTACATTTTAAACGAACAATATAATATACGTATATATATTAAAAATGTTGTTTTAACATAAAAAAAAATATAAAGAACGAAAATACGACATATAAATTATAATGTGACACTTTTATTTCACTGTATTAAAACTGTTTAGAAACGAACTTATTTAAAACGGTATTTCGGTTGTCATTTAGGTATTTATTTACTGGTCGTGGTACTTATCCCAGGTTAATAAATATCAACATAAAATGAGCTGCAATTCAGTACGTGAGCGATATAAACAGAGTAAATGAGTTTTTGTTTACTTTGTGCGTGGTGCTTCGTCATAATGTGGCGTACATTACACAGTCATGACATGAGGAACCGCGTTAACACTAGCACCTGGTGTTCGCCAAGTTAGGTAAGTTATTTAAACTCCATCGGATGAACGAGAATACTGTTTGAGAGGTTTCATATATGTTTGCTTATTAGGAGCGCTTATTTTGTTACTCAGCATCATTATGTATTGTGTCGAACGCATTTGAGTGCATCATTATGTCTTGCGTAGAAATTTAGTGGTTTCTTGCTAGATATATATTTAACTAAGAAAATATTTTTTTCTTTTTGAATTATCCAATTATTACAACAAACGTCATAAATATATACAATAAAGATTTTTACGATAAAGATTTTTCTACATATTAGGAAAGATTTTTCTACATAAGGTTGTATAGCGAACCTAAACGTAGTCTCTCCATTTTTGGACATCTGTTGAATTAAAATATTAGCTATTTACTAATGGAACTCAACGTCGGACCGTTATGATGACCTCTTATGTTAAACATCGAAATATTTAAAAAAAAGGGATGACTATTTACAATCATAGTCGTCCTAATTGCACAAAAATGATATTTATTACGAAAAAGGTAGTAGTTTGTCTGGTAGTTTTAGTGGTTGTTTATTTAGTCTATGAGACTGCCTTAGGGTAGTTGTATGATGGCAATATTTACTACAGCGTGTAACGGCGTCGTTAAGTATTATTTCATTTTAAAACCTTCACTTATTACGTTTTTTATTAATTTTACATTCAATTGGTAAAAGTAAAAAAAAATTGTGAAGGCTTAATAAAGTTTTATTAATAATTCGCCTCCACGCTCTATAGTAGCTTACGATTTCAACAGAATAGTTTGAAATTGAAACTATTAAAATTAAAACATGCAATTTAAAAGTATGAAATATTATATATTTAGCCGTGTGATTCCGGCTTAGAATAGTATAATAAGTGGCGACTACAGTACGTGTGGGAGAGTCACGTTGTCAGTAATGACAATACGCATGTGCAGACTCGGCCGGATCATTATCACATGGACGATGGTATCCGAATCTACGCATGCTTGTACAGGTCCCATATGGTAATACAGAAACCGATCGGCTCATGGAGCACCTTCAGTCGGCTATCGACGATGTGCTCTCATAGATCCCTACTGCAGAGGTCTAGATACTTGGCGATTTTAATGCGCATAATGCCAGTTGGCTTGGGTCATGCGCCACCGACCACGCGGGGCGGGCTGTTTTCGACCTTGCTATGGCGAATAGATTGTCTCAATTGGTTGATTTGCCTACGCGAATCCAAGACGTGGACTACCACAACGCCTCCTTATTGGACCTTCTGCTGACTTCACATCTGAAACGGTACCAGGTTGTCGTCGATGCCCCTCTAGGGTCCTCAGACCACTGCCTGGTACGGAGTGCTGTGTGTGAGACTCGTCGTGTTTGCCAGTACAAGTCAGCATATTGGGATGGGATGCGTACATTTTACTCATTTTATCCCTGGGGTTCGGTTTGCTTCTCTTCTGATGATCCTAGTGCTTGTGCCGCGGCTGTCACCGACGTGGTTCTGCAGGGTATGGAACTTTACATTCCTAGCTCAGTAGTACCAATCGGTGGTACGTCTTGCAAACTTGCTGCTTCTGGCAAAATCCAAAGGTAAAAAAGACCTAATTAAAACCTTAAAAAGTAAGTACAACCGTGACTTTTTTTTTTATGGAAAAAACACGGCAAACGAGCGTGCAGGTCACCTGATGGTAAGTAATCACCGCCGCCCACGGCCCCGTGTAGCAGCACCAGAGGAGTCTGTGGTCAAAGCCACTACTTAACGCCGGTTTTAAATGCCGGGGGTGGTAAAAATCCGGTCGAGTCTGCCCGTACGTATTGCCATTGCTGACAATATGACTCTTCCACTCGTACTTTAGTCGCCTCTTACGACACCATCAGTACCAGGGTGATCCTAAGCTGATCTAAGCCGGAACTTAAGAACTTAAGTGACAAATTGCTAGAGAAGCTTGAGAGTCATCCGTCTGAAACTCGCCAGTTTTGAGCCCTCTCAAAGGCTGCACTTGGTAACTTTAGCCAGCCTTCACTTCCGCCGCTACGCACAGAAAATGACATCTTGGTCCATACGGTGAAAGAGAAAGCCGATATCCTGGGCTCTCTCTTTGCCTCGAACTCAACTATGGTTGACCGAGGAACAAAGCCAACGACCGCGGTGTCAAAGCTCAAACTGTTCTCACCTCTAGACTAGTGCACCCCAACTTGAACCATTTGATCGCATATAACATAGAGCCGTTCGCATCGTTGGAGACCCAATGATCTGTGCGGGGTTTGACACTTTGGCTCTGCGTAGAAGCGTATCTTCACTGTGCGTTCTCTATCGCATTTATCACAGGAAGTGTTCGGGAGAACTGACTTGGTACCTGCCTCCGAATTTTCGAACCGCACAGTACGTCACAAACTAAAATACCATCCACATCATCTGGATACGTGACACTCCACTACTATGCGGTTTCGTGGGAATTTTTTCCACGCGCCACACTTCTTTGGAATGGCCTACCAGCGGCAGTATTTCCAGGTCGATACGATATGGGTACCTTCAAAAAGCGTGTCTAAAAACCTTACCTCCACCTAAAAAGCCGGCAACGCACCTGTAGCTGCCCCGGTGTTACACGGGGCCGATGGCGATAGTGATCATTCACCATCAGGTGAGCCGTACGCTCGTTTATCTTGTCTATACCATAAAAAAGATTTAAAAAAAAGGAATAATGTTTTGAAAATGTGTCCTAAATTCTATAGCATTTTGCTAAATAGACAGAAAAATAATATGTCTAACTAGATCGATATCTATATCATACTTAAAGATATTTCCCACAGAGTGGTTTGAATACAATTTATCTCTTTAAATCAATTTTCATATTTGCCATTTTCTAAGCTGGCTTTAACATTTGAATATTAGAGGTTTATTTATTCAGACTTCAAGAATATGTGTTTTTTAAGCGCAATAAGAAATATATACAGACAGAGTTACATTACGAATTACAAATATATTAACGTATTGCTATGAATAGTTCTGGCGAAAACTTATATATAGATCTGAGTATTATTATCTTGATATTCATATGTGTTGGAGTAATTTGAAGTTTGCTGGTAAATTCTGCCGTAGCGAAGTAGTCCAATGCATAGCAGATACGATAGAGTTAAAAACTAGGAACAAGTTTGAGCTCGAGGGACGATTTACTTCGAACATACTTCGAGTTTTTGTTATAACGTACATATATGTTGTTCAGTACAAATAGTTACATAAAATTGTAGACCCTAAAATTTTTTATTGTCCTTTTGTTACAAGCTTTTGTTAAACTTGTTACGTGAGATAGTATTTATAAAATCTTACAAGCTTAATTTGACTTACTTCCTAGTGAAAAAAAACGACGACAACGAAATTGACCTGAAAATGGGATTATGACTACAGTTATGATTGACAATCAATTAATCAGTTTCCATAAAATAAATATTGTTATCACTTCAAAATTACCAAAAATGTATATTGTTATCCAATTCATAAAAATATGGAAGAAGGATTATTATCCAATTAATATAAATATGGAATTTTTCGTATATATCTTCATATAACTCTAACAGGTAAAATGATCGTCCGTAAACTTCATTGACAACATTTTTTTTATTTAAACGCATTATGTAGTTTCGATGTTAGGAATATACTTCGTTATATGATTCTCCGTTTTTTTCCTACTCATTGCTCATGAAAATGTGAATGAAATCAAATATATAATTAGTTTAAAGTGCAACTAGAACTGCGCCATGATGGTGTTGTATGAATCAATTCTTTGTTTACAAGTAATGTACTAAAATATTAAAAGTTTATCTTAGTATTTACGCGTTCTACCTAGATATGATTCAAATAGTATGAAATGTAAGAAATCATTCTTATAGAATTTCATAAAGTCAGAAACAGGAAACTTGTGCCACTTCTTGTACTTATCTACAGGAAATAAGAGCTCCTGTGACTTTATACCATCATATAATTTTCCTGTACGCTCATGCAAAACTTTTATTGGAAAATAGTAAACATTATTTAGAAATATTGCATGACTTGCTCGAAACGCACAACGTATATTTACACGTACCATTTCATACTATTTTTGACCTCTTCTATTTTTGAAATCCAATTTGTCTAATTGTAACTAATCTGAAATTTATAGCATTTTTGATAAAACTCCAAAGTTCATAATGTATATAAAATTTCAACAATATTACTTAACAATTAATAACACAGTAACATTTAAAAATCGACATTTTTTTGACTGACGCATCGAAGACTAAGCAAGTTTTGGGTGACCCAGAAATCTGATATACTAAAGGAAAAATGTGGAAATCCATAATTGTTGTTAATTACTATCAATAAAGTAAAGTAGAGTAAAATTTAGAGCTTGAATTTTATCTTATGTGAATACTTATTTTATCAAAGGTTAAGACACACGCATTACTTAACATTTAACTGGATTTATTAAACTCTATCCAAACCTTATTATAATTTATAGTGAAAAGTTTATAAACTTTACTTCTTAATTATTTAATTGCAAAGGCAAGGGTAATTATAAATATAGCAACCACTTCTTTTGAATACAAGTTTTATGAAGTTCTTAGAGTAAATGAAATTAAAATATGAAGCGAAATCACTAACAAACTCTAATAATTTGTTTTATTCGACTCTTAGGTAAGTAAAATGTTGCAAAATGGCTCTGTTTATTTAATCTAAGTGTGTAGTCTGAGAAAGTCGCCGGTTAAGAGCGGTAAAGTCTAAAGATAAATATGCTGTAGAGGTAGGGCAAAAGAAAAGCGGCAAAAACATTTCACGCCGTTTTCATAACCTAAGTAAAATATACATTTACATTGTAATATTGCTGAAAATTTTTATATCTGATTTGATAAATTTATTATCTAACAATCTTTCTTTAAAAAAGCACATTTAAACCTAGACCGGATTCTTAAGAACATTCTTAAATTTGACGATTCTTGCAGGTAACTTTCATTTATAAATCCGTTTCCCACATTTCGCCTAATTCGAACCATCAATTAAAGATTAACTTAACGCTACACTTCTCCTTCTTATCAGAGCAAAACTATTAAACTAAACATTGAACATTTTATAAATATACTACAATGGTGACTTCAGACTACGCCAGATAGAACGGTGTTCCACTCCTCTCATTCTCCTCACAATATTTTCCGCAGCATTTTCAAAGGGTTACGTATTGATTGGCGATGTTACATCATGTGCTTTATTTTTATATAGTTACCAGAATGAGGATATAAAAATATTAAATAATTTATATCCTGAAGTAAGGAACCTTATCTCATGTAGTACAAAATTCAATAACAATATATATTGCTCTCATAAAATATAGATATTTGGAAAGTATAATTAGGAATGATTCTGTATTACGGCGTCGTTATAAGAGGTTGTCACGTAAACGAAGTCTTATTCAGAGGACAGATTTTATTTATTATCATATGGATGTTAATTTTAGATAATGTGCGGTGACAGTTAATGCCAAAATGATTCAAATACATATTTAAATGACAAGTATTCACTTTAAATCTAGAGTATTTGGCAAAAGAAGTATTACTAAAGTTCCTAGCAGTAATGACTTAAAGTATTTAGAAACGTTAAAATGGTTGGACTGTCAAGTCTGTGAAAAATTTCTATGCCTTATATATCTTACTACTTTGTACAAAACTTGAAGTGGAAATGAGATGAAAAGCTCAAGTGATGAATCACTTTAAATGAGATGGTGTGTAGTAGAACTATTTATTTTTTTTTGTGCAAAAATAGCTATTACACCTATACATATAATAAAATTGTAAGTGTTCGCTGTTTTTGCTCCCATGTATAAAAAATATATGTATATTATTGGAGATATTTATTAAATACCTAACAGAATCCAAATCATTGATTTTTGAAAATTTTGTCTGTTTGTCAGTGCGTTTATTCACGCTTATTTCAGAACTGTCTTAAGCGATTTAAGCGCAGTTGTCACTATAGTATTGTGGTAAACTTCTCTTAACAATTAGTGTTTGTTTTGTTTAAATCTGTTATAAATAAAAAAGATATCAATATATGGTTTGACGAAATTGCTACAAAAATCTTTAGTTTTTAGTATACGAGTATGAATTATCTTTTAAATGATAATGTTATTAGTACACGTAAGCAATATATAGTTAATAATTAATAAATAAATAATGGTATAGTTCTAGAAGGTGAAGCCTTGAGCGGCCTTATTACAAAATATCTTTTAACATTCTGCATGTCCACATAGGATTATAATTATTTTCCGTATAACATATTATATTGTAGTATTATAATTATGTATCTTTAATCTTTATATAATACATACAAATCTTAACAAAGTATTGTCATTTGACAAGATGTGATATAAAAAATAAAGCTATACCGAAATGGTATACATTTTGTGTTAAATCCAAAATTACGAGTATGTGTAAAAGATCTAAAAAACTTTTTAAATAAATTTTCATCATTTGATCGAAGTTGAGAAATAACCAAAAAATTATATAATTTGTATCTATACTTATAATAAAATCGCAACGAATCAATTGTATATGAACCATAAATAAGAACAATATTATTTTGTGAGTGTATATTAATTTTTTAAAGTAATAGAACCAAACCTGTGGAAGCTTCCTGTAGGACTGACACTACAGACATTTCTATTTAACTTAACGATTCAGAAGTACTTGTAATGGCCTAATTGAATAAATAATTAGTTAATTTTTATTGCAGTTTTCACTGTTGTATTTTAGCAAGCTTTTCTTAAAATTGAATGTTTGTTATATTTCAATCGGTTTATAAATGCAAAAGTTATAACATTTTAAAAATATTGTTCGATAAAATTGCTATTTTTTATATATGATAAAATTGGCTGAAACTTTACGTTTGAATATATAGATACAAATATTATTTTTAAAGCGATGTTGTTACTAAAAAATTAAAATAATGCAGTAGTAAATTAAAAGTCAAGCCGGCGAAGCCACGAGCGTGTTGCTAGTTTATAATATTTTTATTACAGCCCTTCTGTCGTATTAGCTGAGGCTAACTAAAACTTTTTGTTCGCATACAAGTACCAGTAGTGACTACATTAAATCTTAACCTAAATAGATAGTATTTAAAATAACTTTAGAAAGCTTAACGAGATAGCTCTATTGTTGTTGTATTGTTTAAATACACTTTTATTACTCACCAAACCGAGACAAAACGGATATAGTATAAAAATACTATATCCGTTTTGTCTCGCATGATACAATAGTTATGTATTTGATTTCGCAAAAACTCCCAAATACAGGCAATTTCGTGTGTACTATTTGGACTTTGTCAATATACACTTCAAATAATGAAACTAGCTTTTGATGAAAATGTTTAATATTTTTATCAAATATTTTCTAGGAATAGAATTTCTATTATACAACAGATATTATGTGTTATTTATTTCGTAGCATTTAAATGAAATTTAAATCTACAATCTTCTTTCTTAATTTTGATTAAACTTTTTGTAATAAATGTTACAAATAATAGAATCTTATGGATACACCATTATATCAAAATAAAAACTGGAATTAGACGAAATTTCAATTTGCCATATATCAAATATTTGAATTGAGGCCCGGGGGTGAAATGATTTAGTTGGAAATGGACGTCAAGATTGTGCTGTTTGACAATTTGTGCGGTTCAACAATGTTGACTCGTATTGGTAATTGAATGGGTACTTCGTCATCAATCGGTCAATACCCAATAAATTCAGGCATTACTCCTTACATATTTCTAATAAGTAAATCAGAATATGAATGGAAATCATTTTCGGCGTTAATAACGAAATTTCCTTATAACCAGATTGAAATTTACTAGAAAAACTATTAAGTGTACAATGAAAAAATGTATATTGTCAAACATGTACAATATGTTTGTTATATTATTTTTCATACGATACCCGCGTGGCTTCGCCCACCTGAACATTACACATTTTTATATAGGGCCCGTTCCAGCGGTTACGAATAATGCTTTAGATAGTAACGTAACAATTAATGCTATCTCACAGGGAGAGGCTGCTTATATTTTTTTGTCTCATCATAAAACTCCCGTACAACTAATCTCATAGGCAACAATCACCTACGTTATAACTTATAGGTAACGGAGCGTGAACGATGCGAAAAAGATATTGTTCTAGCCGGTACTATACCAGTGGTAAAACTGGTCCTTAATATTTTTATTTACACCTAACTTTGAAAATGTCATAGCATCTTCCAGTAATATTAATCAATCTAAAACAGATTGTAAACTAAAAATTGATTGTACGTATATCTCTAGAAAATGTAATATTTCTTAAAACATATACTAAACGATGTTGATACTCGTTTATTTTAATTAATTGATCTAAAAATTAATGTATTGTCGAATCAGCTAACGTTATTGACCGTTGCTGAAAGTTTAGATTTTTATTAACATAATTACGAATTTTATTTATTTCGTTTTCAAATCTAATAGCATCGTCATTGTCTAAATTCCCTGTTATAACTTTTACTACTGAACCTAATCAATTTATAATACTACGCTTAACTCTATAAATAGGAGTAATAAACATTATTTTCCTATTTATAAAATCTAACTTATATTCTGTTTGGTGTCCGTAGGCTTTATGTATCCTTTCAGATAACGTATACAACGCTAAAGTCCATTAAAAGTTATTTGCAAACTTGTTACATTATAAGTACAAGCAAGGTTAAACGTATTATTTTGTTTAAGAATTTGACCTTCTTTAAAGAACAAAATTCCAAATTTCAAACTAGGAAAATTACAGAAGATCACAGAGATGTCATGGCTAGCAGTATTACAGGACACGGAAGTAATAAGGATTCAATGTGGATCGAAAACAGGATACCAGAGTATATCCGGAATAATTTTAATTACTATAACAAATTATAGCATAGTTCAAGTTATGAATACAACTCTAAGAGCACATACTAATTCTAAATTTAAAAACGTATAAAAATTTCAACGAAGTAGGATTTAAGCCCGCGCCTCTTGGAAATCGTCCAAGCGCTCTGACCACTAAGCCATTCGTTCTCACCGAGCTCCGTCGAAATTTTTATACGCTTGTTACAACTTATTTACGGTGTAAGCAATAGTGGAATAACACCTTAGAAATGGTAAAAACATACTAATTCTATCACTATTAATGAAATTACTAAAACAAAATTCGGTTTTCATGGAGGAAGTTCGCTATGAGATACACCTAGAAGATATATCTCTCGATTCTATCCATCAACTTGATAGTAATATACAAACCCTTGGAGAAGATGATGAATTAAAGTCCTATCATCTTGGCTGTACCAAGCTGGCCTACGATGATTATATATGCTACTTTAATAATTATCATCATTCAGAAAATCTACAGATATTTCCACAAAGCACCGGAGAATAGCTGTAGCGAGGACGCTCAAGGAACCTGCAGAACCAGCTTCCATCTTAAGGAGGGAGGAGTTAACACGGCATAACGACGCATTCCGATGATGCCGCACATGAAGATCGAAAAAAGAAACAATTGATTAGAAATATATGCTGAATAAAAAAATAATGTATATTTTCAATAATATAAATTTAAAATTAATAAATGTTTGTCTTCAACTTGCTTTCGCACTAAAAGTTTTATCGTGTTTAACTGCTATAAAAATATGTGTAAAATACACATTAGTATGACTGAAATGAAGCGCGCAGGAAGCATCTGAAAGTGGTCAGAGCATCGCAATTTGTGAAGCACGTTACAATATTTCGATGCACACAAAGTAACGACAATTCTAGATGGTGATTTTAAAATAAAATTGGAAACTTATATTATTACCAGCGACCTGCTTGCGGCTTCACTCGCTCGAATTACACTATTTTATTTAGTTATCTCAATTACTTGTGATTTAATACATTATCGCTTTTAACACTATCGTCTAATATTAGAAACTGAAATTTCAGCTACATGTTTTTATTTCCTCTTAAATAATATTATTTATTCTGGTGCAAAAAAGGGTTTGTAAAAACGATACTGGTGAGCTCAAATTTTATATGGAGGATACTAAAATAAGTAAGGGTTTCTTCGGTTATACAAAGCGAGGTGCTCATGTTACGCAGTATCTAAGTTAGTATTCTGACTGCAATCTTTTAATAATAATTCAATATTTTTAACGCGCCTTTATTAGCTTTGATAGTATCTATCTATCTATCTATTTATGTTTGTTAAATAGGCTTTGAATGTGATTTTGATATATATATATATATATATATATATATATATATATATATATATATATATATATATATATATATATATATATATATATATATATATATATATATATATATATATATATATAT
>DWMZ01000527.1:0-21800 GCA_018249855.1 Eueides tales michaeli | reverse complement strand
GACAAACGTGCGTACGGGTCACCAGATGGGAGAAATCACCGCCGCCCACATCCCTGTGTAACACCAGGGGATCAACAGGTGCATTGCCAACCTTTAATGAGGTGATAAACGCGTTTTTTGAAAGTAAGCATATCGTTTCAACCTGCAAGTACTGCTGCGGGTAGGCCATTCCACAGATGTATAACGCGTGGATGAAAATTCCTACAAAACCGCGCAGTAGCGGAGTACCGCGTATCCGCGAGGATTGTATTTCAATATGTATGTGCGGTTAGAAAATTAGGCGGCAGGTACCAAGCTAAATAGTTCTCCAGAACACTCCCCGCAATAACAACATAAAATATACACAGCATAGATACATACATACACGCATTTTTAAAAATAATCACTATAATTACCATAAATTAGAAATAGATTAATAAAATCCAGTGTTAAAGCCTCGATGAATACGCGGAAATATTGCAAGCCAAGCCCGTTCATATCGAGTTCGTGATGCATATGATTAATATTCAATGATTTATGTCATGTTCATTACAACACAGAATTTTTAACTGAATGCGTGTAACGCGGAGATACTCATCACTGACAATATTGGTAATAAATCAGGAGGAAGTACTAAACGCTCCGATTTTCCTGGTAGTTTGTTCGATTCTCAATTATAGGTAGTAATCATTTTTTTTCTCCGAAATGTAATGGTAAATGGTCAAAGGAAGTATCTTTACACTACGTTTCCAAGTGTCCACTGCCAACCGTGCTACGTGTAGGGTACAGTGTGAACATTAGGGTCTCTACATCCGATTCGCAATCGAGACGCAATAATATTAAAGTTTAGGAGTTTAGTTTCAGATAAAATTCCCAATCTATTATTCGACGCCGAAATATCGCGAGCCAAATAAGATTAGTGTGTTCATCCATTAGATAAAGTTTTACTGTTTTTTTGTTTTATGATCAGACATTTACGATAATGTATCGGAAATAGCCACGAAACGACGCTTGTTCCATAAGAATAAAAAATATTATTATATTTGTATAAAATATCGACAACAAAATATTGTATGATGTTATATGTTTCTGTTACATAAATTCATATCCGCGATATATAATACTTATGAAAGTAGCTGGTTACATTTTTTTACCTTCAGATATTTTTTTTATAACAGGGTAGACAGAGGAAACGCACTGCTTTTTTTATGGAGAAGACACGGCAAACGAGCGTACAGATCACCTGATAGTAAGTGATCATCGCCGCCCACGGCCCCGTGTAACATCAAAGAAGCTACAGGAGCGTTGCCGGCTTTTATGGTAGATGGGCACCGGGGCAATTCATTCAATATTCTTAAAAATGGAAAGATAAGAAATGTTTAGATCTCTACGATCTCCCTGTTTTCTGATAATTGATATTGTCACACAACCTAGTTTTGTAACAACATTAAATATTTATTATTACTATTTTTGAAGTGTTGCTCCACACCACAGAAGAGAAATACTAAATTTGAAAATAAAAATACTAAAGAAGAAAGACATAGCTTGGTGAGCACGAATGGCTCATTTGGTCAGAACGCTTGGACGGTTTTTAGGAAACGCGGATTCAAATCCTGCTACGTTATTTTTTTTTACGTTTTTAGATTTAGTATTAATTATTTATATTTATTTCATTAAAATAGAATTTTCAGCAATTGATTTTCACTTTGCTTTATAGATTATTTTTTTTATTTCCAAACACCTATTGCATAAATTGTAACGAATATTGGCAAGTGTACGTCAACGATCACAATTCTAACAAAATACTGCCGGGTACAATCAACCAACAGTGACAAGCTTCATTTAGGTAAACGCCGCGCCGTTGATTAAATTTTTTGTGTGTGTTTTTTCTATAATAAAAATTTATATATTTCAATATTTTTATGTTGAAATATTTTTTTTTTGGCTTCTTGCTGTACTCCGCACATAAGGCAGTTGGACAGAGGTAACCCGGGGACATAGTGTTAAGAAGCTTCCATTAAGAAACTTTCGTTTCTCATTTTTATCAATTCTTGAAGGTACTGTGTATTAAGTGGCGGTACATAATGTCGAATTGCATTTGATTTATAATAAATGTAAAGATTTCAAATATTTATAGAGAATAAAGGCCTTCTCTCTCGTTATTCATAATATATTTTTGTAGACAATTTTAAAAAATTAAATACTGAATTTAAAAACGTATAAAAATTTGAACGAAGCAGGATTTGAACCCGCGCCTCTTGGACGAACTCCAAAAGGCGCGGGTTCAAATCCTGCTTTGTTCAAATTTTTATACGTTTTTGAATTCAGTATTTTTCTTTCCTAAGTGTGGAATAACACTTTAAAAATAGTAAAAACTATTAAATACTTGTTGACACTGAACGTGGCTAGTAAAGATGTTACGCGGTATTTATAACTCTTTCTCTCAATCTCTTCGTCTTCTCTCTTCTTCGCTCAATTTTATAACTCTTGAAATCCGTTCAAATCTCGCTACGTTCAATTTTTTTACGTTTTTTAAATAAGTATTTGCTTTCCTAAGTGTGGATAAGCACTTTAAAAATCACATCCTAGTCCCATCATTCAAGCCAGAGAATTAAATATTGTTAAAATATAAATCTCACAGTGGTTTCGTTTCAAAGTAAATCAGAAATAGAGCTAAGAAATGTGGTTTGTTGAAGCACTTGAGATAGTCCGGTTGGATTCCGTCCGTTGTAGACCCTTTACAAGAAAAAAGACGGAATCACTGACCATTACGTGGGTGAGTGAACTTGAACGGAATTCTTAGAACTTTTGGCAATTTTTGCCTTTTGTTTGTTTTGTTTATTTTTATTTAAGACTGTTGTTTATGTTTAGCCTTTCAGACGTTTTCTTAAAAAGTATAACGACTTTACATTTAACCAGACACTATGAATTTTTGTCGTAGTTTTCATAAAATTTTACATTTTAAGTTCAGCCGCTATAGTCTCGCTTGTATACCAATATTGTTAACTTGATATTTTTATCGATAGTAATGCTCTGAGTCTTACTTATCTGCAATATGCAATAACCAGTATGCTATCGTAATATTGTTCTTTGATAGGCAACCATATTTGTAACTGAACTGTATAAAAAGTGGTATTTATTTCTATGAAGTAATCTGCTATATAGGGCTGGAGTAGTGAAAATGAGTGTCAGTGAATTGTAAAGGGACCCCTAAAGCCTACAATTATATAGTTATAAGTCCCAGGTACATTCTCCGAGCTCAAAAGTATCAATTATTGTTGTTGAATCTATTATAAAAAGTGTAAATCATATAAACTTTCAATTTCCTTCTGATTATTTAAATATAGAAGATAACACTATTCTGAGTGGTATTTTAAACCTGTGTTCCAGCATGTTATTAAGAAGCACGTAAATAAGTAGGATTATAACGACGATGTTTTTCATATAATTAGATAGGACTATATATATTTTTTAATTTTACTAAATTATAAAATTTATGGTTGCAGTATAAAAACTTACCAAAATGATTAATATAGCTCAAGTAAATACTCACTTTATCAGACTTTGGCTTGGCCTTTGTGCGCCGTCTCATATCGTTTTGACATAGTTCTATCTTCCACAAACTGCACTGATTAGTGTTTATTGTGTACAGTATACACTTAAAGCCAGCGGAAACAGAAACTTCGCTTTTAAGTTGGAACTTGGCAGTTTAGCTGTAGGCCTTTATTGTCAACCGTTTATAACCTTAGACGGTTTCCAAGAGGCGAGAGGGTTCTAATCCCACTACGTTCAATTTTTTTACGTTTTCTAAATAAATATTTTTCTTTCCTAAGTGTAGAAACCCTTTAAAAGATCACAGGCATACACAGCATTTTATTGTCTACTAACAACTCACACGCGGCTTAAAAATCGCTATATCTCTGACTTTGGTGGTGTCAGTATATGTAAGTAGCAATCTGCTTGGAATTAAAGCAAGTAGACGTTAGGAGCAGTAGAAGCAAGTCGCAATACGTATATTGCTCGCCCACACGTCCTCCCCTGCCTAGTCTCGTCTTATACATACTTAATGTATGTACGGCTGCGTGTTCGGTATTGCATAGAACGCTTAGGCAAAGTATAAAATAGTATACTTTGTCTACTGTGTGTTAAAGGTTACCATATTACCGATTTTATAAATGACCACACGCCTTGGGAATAAAACTGCCACTCCAGGCTGATTCAAATGTATCGTTGTCACTTATAATTATGTGATGTAAAGTTTTGATTAAAAAAAAGATATGTCCCGCATTTCTTTCGCCGGTTCTTCTCAGGTCTGAGGCAGTAACTTTAGTGAACTGGTGGTAAATTGTTTGTCGTTCAAAAAACGAAGCTTGTAACTTCTTATTTTGAATAAAAATATTTAAATTCTAATTTGAATTATATTTTAAACATTTCCTATATATTTTATAGGTATATTCAATACATTACCAAAATATTGTATAGATTAGCGCATTTTACAGATTGCCAGTAACATATGTACTAATTAAGTGACGGTCTTATCATCATTTATGAACTTTAATTTGCTGATAGTATAGTAAGAGGGAACCCAGTATTATGACACTTCCTTTTCCCACTTTCCACCGAACTCTCGAGCATAATGCTTCGTTGCCAGAACCCGCCAATGACACGTTAATAGGATTTTTTTACTCAGAGTTATTTCTTACTTAACAGATTCATGACTCCTTATATTTTGTCATGTTACTTATAACAAAAGTAACTATAACTTTTATTATTTATAAATTTAAGCTTTGCTAAAAACATTACTTAAAATATGACTTGTGTATGCATATTAGACATAATTCAGACATAATCACATAAATACTTAGAAGAATCTGGATATTTCTTCAGTTTTTCGACTTAAGTATATTGATATAATCCAGTATAATAAACGAATAAATAAAGTAATGAATATCAACTAAGTAAAATATTAACTAAATTTATCTTATTACCGATACTCAACATCAACGCTATAGTAAGGATAATTTTTGATCACTTTCCGCTGTATCTCGCCAATGGCATAGACAGAGAGAACTTGGAAACCTAGTGTTAAGACACTCCATTCCTTTGCCAGTTTCCGCCGCATTTGAAGCATTGCGTTTTGAGTGACGGAACTCAACGCTACAATTTACCTACCTGACCTAAGAAATGAAAATAATAAATATTTAATTACCTCGAGTGGGGATCGAACCCACAATCTGTGGTGTTGACAGGCTTCAAATATCGATTATTGCAACAACCGCGTGTGAGACGCTGTCATGCAGCTGTCATTATTGTAACCACCGCATACGGCGGTCAGATGTTGAACTTCGTTTCAAGTCTTTTAAAGTTAATGTAGAATAACAAAAATATTTTTTAAAACAAAATAATTTTATTTAAAAAGATTTTTTATGACAGACAAAGTCCCACCCCTATCTACGGAGACCCCTGAATATTCAGAAAGGCGGATTCTTGTAAAAAAAATAATTAGTACAAAAGCATATCAGCTGCTCAAGAAAAAGAAAGTATACAGAAAACAAATTCTGGTGATAAATAAATATTAATAGCAGTTATAACACCAGTAAGTATTTTAGTACTATAAACATACGACTCAATATAAATTGCTCATATTATTCTATATAAGGAATGAGCTGAAAACATATATTGTAATAAAGATAAATATGTGTTAATTTCTCCTTGCGTTTGTGAGATCGTAGTAAATGATGATGATATGACAACCCGTGCCTTTCTTTATTGTTCACAAAAGGTAATTTTGGTGTCGATTGCCAAACCTGAACGTAAGAGGGCGCTTAAAATTTAATATGGAAGTTTTTGTAGCACAACTGTGACGGTTTTATATAAGGAACATGATTTTACTTACGAACAATTTATATTTTTTATAGCTTCATGCTAAGACTTTTCACTTCTTCACATTCATTGCATGTTAAGTGGAGCAACTGCTGACTGCCTCGTTACCAGAACGAGAAAATAAAAATATTAAATATTTCATTTCCTTAAGTGAAAATCGAACCCCTCGCGCTTACAGTCGCACGCTTGTGTCGCATAGACACGACAGGCCAAATGTATCCATTGATATATGTACATCTGATTTAAAAATATTTTAATAAAAAAAATACGAATAAACGATATTAAAAAGATCAAAGTCGTTACTTTTCAATCTTTGCTTATTATCACAACGTTAAAAATGTGACATTTCTACAATATATGTAGAAGTAAAATTCCAATGGACAGTTCGGCTAATGTACCATTTATTTATTATTGTAATTTAGTCCATTCTAGTATTGTACTTTACCTGGTCCAATATATTCTACTTCATCAGATTTTCCAGGTTTTTATTTATTAAGTAAATGGAAAACGCCTTTTTCACAAGAACACTTCTTTTAAGGCGGCATTTCATTATTTTTTATAATTTAATTTAATTGTAATAGCGTATGAGATATTCTAGATTATAAATATATCAATGAAAAATGCTTAGCATACTCAAAGCCTTAGTTAGCATTACAATATTTCTATATCAGATGTGCCAGTCTTTCTATATAAATCTTGGCCTAGATTCTATATAGGCCTAATAGCTATAAAACACAAAAAGGTTTTGAGAAACGTTTTAGAACTTGGGAAACTTGTATTAAGACACTCTATTGCGTGTGGGGCGGAACACAATGCCACCCTTTTTTCTTGTTACCAGGGCAAAACGAAAATATTTAATATTTAAATTAAAAATATTAGATTATTTAATTTCCTTGAATGGTAATCGAACCCACAATGTCGGATTTACAGTCGCATGCTACTCGTAGTGCCTCGCGACAGGCTTCAATTAGTGTTAATACAAGAACGAAATGATTGCTTATATATAAGTTCATAAAAAACAACTGTAAACCGTGACTATTTCACTTCCGAAATGATAATATCAATCCATTATTCTTTCACTAAACCGCCAACGATCTAATGCGATAAGCTCAGTGGTCTATTACATAATGTTTACTGTTCTTTTGTTTTGTGATCACACTTAGACGATAATATATTAAAAGTGGCCATAAAATGTCTCTGTTTATTTCAATAAAATTTTTGTGATGATATTGCTATGCTATATTATTTTCAATTGATTTTTTTATAGAAAAAGAAGAGTTTGTATAATCGTTAAATATATTATTTCTTAATGTTGGTCTGTGAATTCCTCCGTTGTTTGTGGACAGATTATAAAAGTTTCTGGTTTCGTTTGTACTATTTTATTGGTATTTTATTATTGAAATGCTGGTTCCATCAAGAAAAACCACTAAATAATCGGAACAAACGCTGAAATAGCGAGAATTGTTTACATTCACTCATCAATGCACAGATCGGGCCAAATATACTTAAATACTCTATAAAAACGAATTTCTTCCGTAAATACAAACTAAACGACGAAATAGAATAAGTAGATGAGACGATTGATGGTGCGTCTAACATTTAAGCAGGTCGTCTGCGAAATATTTCCACTGATCTTGTTTACATTGATGTCGTAATCCGTACGAGCGCGAAATATTATTACGCTGCCGTGAACACGCGTGTACAGTATACTGTACATGTTCTTACGACAAAAACGAAGCGTTAAATCGAAATCCTCTTATCACACAGGCGCATAAAGCTTTACAATGAAATTTAACTATACTACTATCCATTGGGAGCCGTCCGATACTAAAAGCGTGCGAGTGAAAATGTAAAAGGTTTTAGAATTGGTGCACCTGTCCCGCGCATCTTAGGGTAGGTAGAGGGAACTTGGGAACCTAGTGTTGAGACATTTCGTTCCCATTAAGACACCTCTGTTCCCTACTTTCCGTTGAATTTAAGGCATTGTGTGTTACTAGAGCAAGGAAACGTAATTATTATTATATTTAATTTCCTCGAATAATTAACCTACAATCAGTCACGTTTACAGACACACTTTAGTCATGTACTTAAATAAGGTCAAAATTATTCGAAATTTAAAACGGAGTATACATTTATACTGTTATTGCTTATGAAAACTTGAACTTCATAGTAATATATCTACCGTTTCATGTATATTGTTTACTTGCCAAGTCACTTGTTATCATCATATGTATAACATTTAAACTTTACGCATGTTTAATAAACCGTCCACTTATTACCAGGACTTGTGTAGATGAACCACAGGTTCTGTTGTTTTAGGACTAATGAGCTCTTTAAACGTTCGTCACGGAGCCCCTGCCATTGATACGCTGGTTGAATATGTAAACGAAGTGCTTTACATTTACAGTGATTTCTCATTTATTTTGTGGCTAAGTTGCTTCATTTTGAAATACTTGCTTACTTTACGCACATTGTATTTTTTCTATTATTAACTAGGTGCTTATTTTATCTTACTATTATAAGGTTTTTAAGCTTCTCCCTGTATAAGAGGGAACCTGGGAACCTAGTGCTAAGAACTTTCGTTACCATTAAGACACTTTCGTTCCCATATTTCTAATTTAAAGCAAACTCATTATGCCTCGTTACTAGAGTGGGGATCGAACCCACAACTTGTCGCGTTGACAGTCACACGATTGTGCCTCTACACCAGATGGGCCGTTGCTCTCAGATGTATGAAAGAAAAATAACATTTGTAATTAAAATATATTTTGTGTTAACTTTGTTGTTAAATAACATCGTTATTTTAAAAAATTAACACAAAATATATTTTAATTACAAATGTTATTATTCTTTCATACATCTGAGAGCTAAGTTATTTGCGGTTCTAATTAATTTATCTCACGCCTTTATAATATTTACAAATAAAATAATCCCATCCATAATGTTTGTAACTTTTTTAACCTCATTCTGGACCCCGTACATAATAGGACAAGCAGAGGGAACCTAGGAACCTAATATAAGGACACTTGGTTCTCCATTAAGACAATTGCGCATCTCACTTTCTGCGCAATGACCGAGAAGAAGGTCTTCACTTGACTGTATCTTTATGGATATGGACTTGAATGGATCATAGATATGTACATTACTTATTCTATATTTATAGGCAGGCAGGAAAAACTTAGGATCTTTTTATCCTATTTATTTTTTTATGTCATTTATTTATAAAAACTGGCAGGTTCATATTTTATAAGAATTGTATTTTGGAAACTAGGAAATATATTTAATAAAATAAATATCCAGATGGCGTAGAAAATAGATTTATGGTCTACTAATGTAGATTTTAATACAGGAAAACGCGGAAAACTTTCAATTGCTGAATGTTGATGATAACTATAGAAAAAGACAAAACACGTTGACCATCAAGAAGGGAACGAAAAACGTAGGGAAATAAAGCAATTTTAATAATAACAAAAAATTAATGATGATAAATAGAAAAATAATTTACAAAAAGTAATGATTATATTATAAGTAATTTTTGCAAAAGTATATGATGTACTACAGAAAAAACATTACATAAGTAATGATATTCCATTTAAAAATCTAAATGTGAAACGAGATCCAATTTAAAATTAAAAATCTAATTATATGTTGAATAAAGTGTCGTTCTCAACTTTGCCGAGAAAAGAATCAAAGATCTATAGGAATGTCGAGTATTAAATTCTTCTCAGGATAAAATTGAAGCTATAAATTTGACTTGACTATTGTTTTCCGTCAGGCACCAAATCATATATCATTATATTATATCTATAGTGTAAAATCAAATCCAGTACAAGTACACTAAATGCCTTAACGTAAAAATTTTCAAATGAAATTTGGAGCTTAAATTCATATCATTTTTTAGTTATACAGAGGTAACCTAAGAAACTAGTGTCAAAACACTCAGTTCTGATCTCCATTTTCCGCTGAATTTGAGGCATTGAATGTCGATTGGCGGACCTGCTGGATTGAAGAAGTGGGTATCGAACCCACAAATTGTCACGTTTACAGTCTGACGCTTGCGCCACTGTGCCACGACTTTAAAATACATGTAGCACGCTACAACGATGCAATATGAATTTAGTAAACGTAAATATTCTAAAAAATGTACAAATATTTTGCGTCATAATTCACTAGGGCTATAAAAACCGTAGACACGTCGCAGGATGATTTTCTTCCCTCTCTGGGGATCCGCCTTGAAATATATTTACAGAATGAGTATTTTGATCCCAGCCTCAACGTTGTTTCAGTTTACGAATGCGATACGGATTATTGCTATAAAACCGCATCTTAAACATAAAATTATTTGTAATAAAATCTTTTTAGCCGGAAATATTATGTAAACAATATAACGTATAACGACTAGTTTATCTATATTTATTTAGGTATCTTTTTTTCAGTGTATCCCACACGTAGCAAGGCAGGCAGAGGATACTTACGAGTAGGAGCCTGGTGTTAAGAAACTGCGTTCCTATTAAGGCACTTTCTTTCCTCATTTTTCACGGAATTCGACGCATTGCATGTTGAGAGTGTAAAAAATATTTAATATTTCATTTCCTCAAAAGGTTGTTGAACCCAGAAGCAGTTAGTTTTACAATCGCGCTTGTGACCCTGCGCTTTGACAATCAATCAAACTTTAATTGGCAAAAATATATAGTTTCCTCTTTAAATTGACATTGCAGAGTACAAGGCATTGTGTTTTCTTTTTATTTTTATAATAAATATTATAGGGTTGTTTTTATTAATTAATTCTGTATATACCATCTCTGAGTTACGTTGAGTTAAACATACTTTCATATAATTTCTATCAACCCACATTGAAGGTGAGATGGCGAACAGAATTTATATGAAACGATCAAAACTTTCAATCGCATGAAAATAGTTTAGCAAATTGCATGTAATTTGCAGAACTACCTACAGAGGAATCTGCTAATGGCCGTGCGGTATTCGACCACATAACTACAATCCGCAGAAAGGTCTCTGTTTAATGTCTTTCATAAATTATTGTCTTCAACTCGAATTAAACATACAATTATTCTATTATTTATTGTTACTAATTTTAAAATAATAATCCACACGGGTAGATTACACCAGTCTACTCGTGACCACGGACTACTGAATAGTGTTCGAAACGTCGGGTTTCCAAAAATGTTAATCAATCAATATACGCGATTAATCCGGTTAAAATTGTTTCATTTCAAAAAGGTAAGTCTTTTTATACGAAAGAAAGACAAAAGACGCTTGCAGAATTTTTCACTGGAATAGAATTTTTCCGAAGGAAAAATTAAGGAACGCTATCGGGTAACTACAGTGACGTAAAGATAGATTCGATAGTCGATCGTATTTTTCATTACACCTACTGGTACGTTACGCACGCCATTCCCCGAGTTATTGGTTTCATGAGAATAAAATGTTATTCGAATATTTTATGGCATTATATTAAATAGAAACTAGAGAATATCTATATAAAAAGCAACTCGCGATACTTTTTAAATGATTTTTCAAGCTTATTTGACTTGGTGATGAATGTGAAATATATATAAGTAAGTTATATACTCAGACGGTTACTCAGGCTAACATTATTATTAGTAAAGAAGTGTAGTTAGTGGAAGTAAAGTGGGGAACGGAAGTGTGGTAGTGGGAACGGAGTTTGTAGGTTACCTTTACTGCTCGAACGGAGGAACGGAGTGTCTTTACACTAGGTTCCCAAGTTCTCTCTGCCTACTGTGCCATGTGCGGGATACAGCGTGAAGCTACCTCTACCGTTCCTACTATGTGTAGGATGAATCCCGCAGCGTGGGATAAAAAATCAACTAATCAGGATTTAAAGTAGAAAAAATAGAAGAAAACGAAGGTCTATAAGAATAAATTTCACAAAAAGCTTTATCGACACTTTAAGTGGAATTCTTCAGCATTAGGAACCAATTTTCTACAGAATTAAATAAATGTGGGCAATTTGCGGGACCTTTTGTCATCAAAAGGAAAGTTCTAACGACGCTCTTACACTCTGTAGCTCGGGCGTAATATCACAGATTGTTAACTGTCATTTCCATTAATGAAACAAGGTGGAAAAAAACCTTAATACGGTATCAGTTTCTGGTATCAGTTGTTTAGAAGAAGCACGAATTAATATATATTTTTTAAAATATTATCTTGTTATGCCAAATTTTCATCTATTTAATCTGTGTAAGTATACATTTGTGTATGTATGTATATATGTATGTAAGTATGTATTTATGATTAATATAGTACGAAATATTGTTTTTTTTTTAATATGTTTACTTTTTATATGTATAGTAATTAATAGTAACAGTAACCTTAGGGCCTTTAAATGAAAATATAATTAGCTTAATTTTCAAAAATTGTATGTTCAAATTTGAATTTAAGCAAAAAATATATTCATTACCTTTTTTAAAAATCCGTATTTATATAATGGTTTTACATTATTTAAATACGGATTTTTAAAAAAGGAGGTCTTTATAGCCGCTGAAATCCTCAGTATGTTCTTTAAAGTGTATGGAAACTGCAATATTCTGTTGCATACAAATTTAAAACCGACCGAAAGAAATGAGAGTCGACGTCTCGTACGGTGGCTGTCTTCATTGTTTAAAATAAACTTGGCGTCGGCACGCTCAAGTAGCTTATACAGATAAGAGACAAGAAAATATTAACACATTCTATTAAAAATAAACATATTGTATTAATAGTTTAAACATTATTTCGTGGCGCAGCAGCATAAGCGTGTGACTGTAACCGACAGGTTGTGGGTTCGATCCCTACTCGCGCAAAATGAAATATTTAATATTTTCAATTTAAATATTTAATATTTTCATTTCTTCGCTCTGGTACAGAGCAAAACGTGGCGTTGAGTTCCGCCACTCAACACGCAATGTCTCAAATTGCCGTAAAGTGGGGGGAACGGAAGTGGAACGGAGTGTCTTAACACTAGGTTCTCAAATTATCTCTGCCTACCCTGCCATGTGCGGGGTACATGTGCGGGGGGCGTGAAGCTGAGTAGGTTATTGTAAAGTTTTATTGTCTATGCTGTCAGTCTCCTTTGTCTATAACTTCGATAAATAATGAATGTATGTTATATGATAGACGGTCTGCGATTTTGATTATTAACTTTTTATTAGTAGTTTAATTAAATTTCAATGTTACAATAGTGACACTCATAGTTGATCTATAATTAGTTAACTTGACGGCACATTTGTTAGTTCTATTAGTAAAAGCTTTATACAACACGTCCGCCTTCTTGACGCACCGAAATCTCAATTTGGAGCATAACAACTGAATTAAAATAAAGTTAACATCAGAGAAACAATAACAAAGAAATATTAAATTTATATTGTATAATAACAATATAAACTCGAATCACTTATCATTTTTAGTAACATTTTGCAGAAATAATATTAAGCTCTTATTGTTATTAAACAACGCAGCTATCAGAGAAACGGATTTAATATTTTGTTAACAATGGCGCTTAAAACGGTAATAATTTAATTTTACAGAAGGATTCATTGGTCAATAGTAATGCTTTTACGTAAACAACTATTATTTATTTCAATGGCTATCCATTTAATCTTCATTATGTAATAAATTGTTGTTGATACTCCAAGGTTAAATTTTACACTTTCTTTGTAACTTGAAGAAAATTACATTATATGTCAATATTTTAACACTTATAATTTACTATAAACTTAAAATATAAAGGATAACTAATGATCAAAATGGGTGAAAAGTAAGATTTAAATATCTATACATAGTACAATACAAAGTTGCTCTTTGCTTCGCTTTTTTAAACCACTCAACGGACTTTGGTGCAGTTCTCAATTGGAAATAGATTCCTAAACAATTGTACAGATACTGTATTTCAAAGCAAATTTCTGCTAACTATTATAAGAAGTCCTTATCTAAATAAGGAAATAGGTAAATCAAAATTATCCTCTATCTCATTTTATTTAAATAAATACTTTAGTTAAGTTATCACAGATTTATAAGTAGTGCTTGGAAATTCTATAGAATATTATTAATACATTTCAGGTTAATAAAATTGAATTTGTTTTCTTTTAAGTGGGTTGTATTCCTATTATTTATATTGATATATTTTTAATTATGGTATAATTATCTCCACACTTTCCAAAACAGCTTCTACACAAATATATGTTTAGTGAATTTATTCTCTTCGTTTACTGTAGATATTTTCGTATATCGCATAATATTGTCAAACTATCTACTCTCTCGAGATTTACGGAACAATGACAATATAAGATGAAATATATCAGATTGTTTATTAAATTGCGTTGTTATTGTTCTAACAAATATATAAATGTCAATGCCTGTTATTATAATTAAAAAAAAAAAACAAGAGAGAGACTAAAATAATGAGTTCATCAAAAATGTATCAATAAGGTAAAAATAAGTTACGTTGTATGTAAACACACATTTGCTAATTAAAAATTGTCCATACTTCAATGACATTTGCTTATTCACTACTTTGTACTTTGGCCTTATGAATTAAAATGATTAGTTAGTTGTCTGTAACTATGTAATAAAAACAAGGATCTAGATAATACGCATTTCTAATTGTTACACTGTCATAAAACTTGAAAATTGATTAATATGTAGATTATATGATAATACAGTATTACAGTACCACCGATCTGATCTGATGTCAGAATTAGAAGATGGCTGAATTAACCTTAGACTGCCTTCTAGTCGTGTACACACAGTAATACACAGTTGATATATTTTGAATCTCAACCTTTCCTCAAAGCAGTAACACTTTATTTTTATAATAGTAGTCAAAAAATCCTTATTAATCTTGTATAACATTCTCGTAAATAAATACGACAATATTTGATTTCTACCATTGTATTACTTACTTCACTCCCTATCCCCATTTCGTCACTCTTTCAACTTTTCACTGTATCTCGCACATAGCAGGGGACAGAGGGAACTTAGGAACGTAGTATAAAGACATTCCGTTTCCGTGAAAACACTTCCGTTTCTTAATTTCCATCGACTTCTTAAGCATTCCGGGTCGATTGTATTGATTCGATAACGAAGGTAGAACAACCTAAAAATTCAACGGCTCAATGTCTTCGTTCACCTTATAATGAGAAATTCTTGTGAAAAATGTCTAACTAAATCCTATTTGACTACGCATAAATTGTAACACAAGAGAAACGTACTGATGCGAAATTGACCGACAAATCCCCGACAAGATCCGGATTCATGACTAGAATATATTTGAAGGACGAATCCTTTACCTTTCTTTTGTTTTGTAAACACAAGTCTGGCAAAGTTTTTCTAACGAATATAGAAAAAAATATCTACCAAATCCATTAGAAAGGAAAAGGTGTGTTTTAAGAAATAAGAGCTTATCCTCCCTTCGATATTTGTGCTTTGTTAATATAGAAGGGTTTTCGGACTAATTGTTGTTTCCACACCCATTAATATAGAGTGCTATAATGGCTACTTAATTAAATTTATTTTGTTGTTGTATTCTTTTCATATATCGATTATGATCACCCAATAACAAAATACAAATATTCGTATGAGTTTATATCTTATATATTTAAATGACCAATGCATAATCTGAATTTCGAAAACGGCTGAAATATTTTTTATTTTTTTTTGTAGGGTGTTACTGTGGCAAAAATAGGTTAAAAAAATAGGTTAGGTTTCCATTTGAGAAAATGTCATGTAAAATTCGCCTTGATTAAGTTACATTATGAAGACCTTGGTTCGAGTCCACATGCTTCTAGTCAAATAAGTTTTCTTTTTTTATATGTTATTTATATTTAAATATAGCTCCCAAAAACATAATATACTATTAAGGTCTGTCTTAGTGCAGGGGTGCAAGTGTATGGCTGTAAAGACGATAGGTTGTGGGCTCGATCACCACCAAAAAAAATGAAAATATTAAATATCATATTTTCTAATTAAATATTTAATGTTTTCATTTCTGCCCTCTAATAACAAGGCAAAGCGCAATATTGACTTCCGCTACTTAACACGCAACGCCTCGATTTCGGCGGAAAGTGGGGAATGGAACAGAGTGACTTAACATTATGTTCACTAGTTCTGTCTGTCAATTCTTCTACGTAGCTATAGATGCAGCAAGGTACAGCGTGAAGCTATTAAAAACGATGATGTACCAAAACGCTGCAATATCTCGGTCAACCTGATACTTAAATATTAAAGTAACGTTTACTTTATTAAAAATATTTAATAAATAGCATATTCTCTTGTCGAATGATAATTACAAATTATCGACGAAGCTTGATGAGAACGTATGGCGTAGATCCAATGCCGCTAAGATCAATGTTTTATAATTTTACTAAAAAAGTAGAAAAACAATGATATAGGTTCGATTTTAATTAAAATTTAATATTTTTATTTTTTTACCTTTACGTTGTTACCCACACATGGCAAGGTAGGCATAGAGAGCCTGAGAGCCGCTGAATTTGAGACATTGGGTGTTTAATGGTGGAACGTATAGACGCACTTTGCTTCTCTACCAGAACGAGGAAATAAAAATTATTGAAAATTTTATCCTCCCGAGTTGCCAAAAACGTAGCGGTTACGTCGGTTAGTCGCACACTTGTGCCACTGAGCCTCGACGATATTTTAGCCTAATAAGTATTTTTTAGATTAAATATTTGTAGACATCGAACACACAACCACATTTAGCAATTAGTATAATCATATAATTTTTATAGCAAAATGCCTCATCCAATAATCCTGCAAATACAAAGAAAACACACTTCAAACGTGTGTACATAGAGTATAAATATGCATGAAATATATATATATATATATATATATATATATATATATCCAAGAAAATTGCATCAATTCTATATAGTTAATTGTGTATAAATCATAGAAGTTCCTTCGGGCTGTTTTCGTCAACCGTCACGTTTCGGTTTAATCGTGAATGACACGTTTACGTATTCAGTAGACTCGCTCGCCGCTAACGAGAACACGAGACGAGGTACGTCTACGAATGTTCACGAATTTACGAAGATGTTGTTCTACGAGCTTTGATAATCTAAGTAATATTAACACAACGAAAATTGAGATCGTTTAGTATTTATTATATTTGTTCTATATGTTAGGATGCAGATACACGGACAGATGTGTTAAATCTCACACTTATCTGGGTAAGTAGAAGGAACCTGGGAACCTAGTGTTAAAATAGTACGTGTCAATTAAAATATTTCACTTTTTACTGTATTGTCGAGACATTGCAAGTTGAGTAGCTTACCAGAGTGGAGTAATGAAAATAGAAAAGATTTTGTTTTCCAGAGTGGTAAGCGAACCCACAACCGTCGCGATACAGTCACACACTTGCTACCCTACGTCGGTCTAAGTAATTCAGGTTAGAGAGTTTTTAGAGCCGCGCCCAGCATCAGTATATAGCAACTTCTAGTATAGCGATTATCTGGAAAGCAAGGCGAAGTTGGCCTCGAAGATACTGGGGGTCATTAGCAGAGTGTTTTGACGTGGCCCTTCACTACTTTGCGGTTTCGTAGGAATTTCCTTCCATGCGCTACACATCTGTGAAACGGCCTACCCGCAGCAGTATTTCCAGGTCGATACGACACGGGTACCTTCAAAGAGCGTGTCTACCTTTACCTTAAAGAACGGCAACGCACCTGTAGCTACCCTGGTGTTACACGGAGCCGTGGGCGACGGTTTAAAAAACGTGTCTTAACATTAGGTTGCCAAATCCCCTTTGCCTACTCTGCCATGTACGGAATACAGCGTGAAGCTGAAAAAAGGAACAGACTCTAGTAACAGTTAAATACATAAAACTTAGTGACAAAACACTGGACTTCCACACTTTAAAGACTACTAATGTATTATATTATTTAATTAATTTTATTGCAATTTTATGCTATTATACTATCTTTAGTGGTTTACAATTACTGTTTATTCTACAGAATATAATTATGATATTTGTACAATGTTCATAGTCTTGTATTCACTTAAATGATGATAGCTAGAGGCTATCATTGTAGTCCAGTTTAATTATACTTGAAACTAAAATACAAACATAATTCTGAAAAGTAAAAAATATATGATGTTAAATATTTTTATTTGCGTCGAGTAGGTATGTATGAGTACTTGTGTGAACGTTCATGACCGTCTAATAACACGTGAGCTCTAAACTTACTGTACTTTTATATACAAGTACCTGCACTAAACTGTTACAGTTAGTTCGTGAGACTCTTTATTTCTTTATGAATGTAGCAAAATATTTCTTACTTAAAGATTCCTTTGTATTTTGTTGTCTCTATTCATCTCATCAAAAGACGAAAGAAAATTAAATTATCAAATATTTACAAGTGTACATTTTTGTTACTATATCGCCATCGTGTTCAGTCAGCATTTATTTATTGTTGTATATATTGCAATGAAAATAATTAATATTAAGCTTTTAACAAGAAAATTAATCTTTTTAATTATAAAATATAAAACTGACTAATACAAAAAATAATATTTATATAGAATCGACACTTATAAAAAAATATATATTATAAGAAAACAACGAGAAGAAAGCATCGGAAGAGGCACCGGTTCAAATCCTGCTATGTTCAAAATATTTATACGTTTTTAAAACTGTATTAAAAAACTTATTCATCTAATGCAAAATTTTAATTAAGAAACCCTAATGCGGATAATACTAAAAAAACACATACAGAAAAAAATAAGTAACATAATAAAACAAAAATACACATCAGAAGACTTATAAAAATCGGCTTGTTTATAAAACAAATACAATATTTCATTTTGGAAATTCACGACAAAAAAATACATTTTAATATTCATACAGTTAAAGTTTATAAGAAAATGGCTTGAATATCATCATTTAAACAGTACAATTACGTTTGCGGAGACATCCAGTGATTGCGATATGGATCTTTGGATTTGTGCTGATTGTATTCTTATACATTTTCTTATGGTTACAGATTTGCAATAACTGATATTTTAAAAAAAGCAACTGATGAGTTTCTTGCCGCCTCTTCTCGTCAGACCCCAAGCCGGTGGTAGCTTCCTGTAGGAACATTTCTATGTTAATTAACAATTAAAAAATGCTTGTTATGACATAATTAAATAAAAAATATTTTTATTTTGATTTTGTTCAGAAAATGTAGAGCATTTTTTTTAAAAAAATTGTAAATATAAAAGAGACAAAATATATGACCAGAAAATCCTTTTTGGAGTAAGTACATTTTTCTAAACGAATGCACTTTACTATATATGTTTGTTGTAGGAAATTAATACTTTTTAAAACAAAGTATTTACAAAATCATATGTTGAATTTTGCAAACGTCACTTTCTTTGAAGCAACACCCAAAAAGCCAAATGCTTTGACCCCAAATGCTTTGATTGTGCTCTCGTTTCGACGGAAATATCAAACATTTGCATCCAAACGAGCGCACTACAACAATAAGATGGACATTCAGCCGCTGCCGAACGTCCGCTGCCATTAATAGCCAACGAGGCTCTGACATTTTAATAATAATAATGAAAAATATATTTATTTAGTAAATATTTTGTTATGCGTGTCTGTGTCTTTATGTGTATATGTGTGTGTGGATATGTGTCTGTGCGTGTGCTTGTGTGTGTGTCAATTTTATATTGAAATCAGCCTTCACAGTATGGTACAGTCATTGCCTTGTAATATATTATGTTTAGTCGTATAGTCATATAGTTATGTTTTTGTGTGTTTCTTATTTTATAATATAAAAAGCTTTCGAAAAACTTGACCCAGTTGTTTTCTTATGGGGGTAAAAAACCTGGTTCAATTCTAACCGATGCTGATACAGGCATGCATGCTAACAACTAAGATAAACTCCATTTGTTGTGTCATCAGTTTTCAAGAACACTCTTTTGAAAAACGCGCCCATCATCAGTATATTGAATGTTAGGCTTTCGAGTGGCCGCTAGTATCATGACCATCTGAAAAGCAAGGCCAAGTTATCATCATTGAAACTGTAGGTAAGCCGTAGAGTGAGACAGAACTTCATGCCAACACTAATAGTCCAAACATGAATTGTTTCTCTATACGGTCATTTAATTGCCTACAGCGTTAAGCCGTTAGAATCACAATTTAGCCTTGCGTAAGGCCTGTTCTGAGAACTTGGACCTAGTAGCTGTGGCAGATATCCTACTAATCGCACAGTACGTCACAAGCGGAAATGTCATCCACACAATCTGGATACGTGGAATGCCACTATTGTAGGGTTTTGTAGGATCCTTCTACACAGCGTCGACAGCGTTTCCAGGTCGAAACAACATTGGTATCTTTAAAAGTGCGTCTATCTCCACATTAAAGGCCAGAAAGACACCTGTAATGCCTCTGGTATTACGAAGGACAGTGAACCGCGCTGATTAATTGTCATCAAGTGAGCCGTGAATTCAGTGACAATTTGCTCATCATAGTGGTTCTTAGATGGCTTAAAATCGGATTAGCAATATTAGCTACAAGCTACAAACACTTAGCGATAATTAGGTGAAAGTGTTTTGATTCTGAGGTTTTTTTTTCATCTTAACTTTTTTCTCTGATTGTTTAGCTTATAAATACCACTGCATTTCAGTAATGACGAAAATTTCAGTAATCACGAAAATAAGCATTTTTATATGTAAATTGCAATCGGAATTATACGAGTACGTAGCTACGCCTTTGCATTTAAATGAAGTTAACGTTTTCGCATTTATTTTTTTGCCAAAACGATTTTATTATTATGCCTCAGTGAGTTTTCTTTTTTGCTTGATTCTGAACTGTGTTTCTAGTATTGTAATTTGTTTTGGTATTGAATGGATATTGTACGTTATTTTTCGAGCTTCGTACTTCAAAAGGACAATGACACTCTTGTAAGATCACTTTGTTGTTTATCTAACAAGATCGTTTATATTGAAATCGCGTGGACGTGTAATGCTTAAATTACTATCACAGGTTGAGGTCTACTTCGAGGACGAATATATTTAGCTTCAAAGTCTACGCAATTAAAGGTACAAGCATTTATGTAAAGCTTTTGCTGCATTTTGTATGACGGTCGCCACGTCATTAAAACATACTTAGTAGGTACTTCTCGTGAACTTAATGTTCTTTATTAGTAAGTTGTATAATGTTTTATTTGCAAACGTGTATTTTACAAATAATATAGTAAGACGATAATAGTCGGTTTCAAATTAGTAGTTTTTCTCTCCTATTTGACAATAAGAATGTCACTGGCGTTTGTAGTATGTATATACAAATCATAAAGCAAAAGAAAAGCGTCTGCGACAAAATAAATATTTTTATTCTATTACATGAAATATTTAATCAAAACAGGTATCATAGCTAAACTATATATTACACTAAATAAAAAATCAGAGGAACGTGCTTATATGCCAGTGGTATTAAATTGTTTCACCGAGTTAAATATCACGCCGGAGGTAACGAGGGGTTCACCCGCGACGGCCGCTGAGATGACTTTGTGAAGTTGAGACGAGATAAAGCTATGACCGCACACGGAATATTGTTCGTAGTAGATGTGGACACTCGATATTTGAACTAAGTGTTTATTTGTTATTATTATATTTTGATGAAATGGACGAAATAAAAAATTACGAGGCCCTCGATTTGCTTTGCCTTCTCTGCAGTATATAAAAAGTTATAGGAATAAACGTGTTTTTAGTTTCACGCTGTATCCCGCATATGGTAGGCAAAGGGAACTTGGGAACCTAGTGTAAAGAAAATCGCAAAAAAAAGACGTCCAAGAATTGAAAATATTAAATACTTCGTTTCTTCTAGTAGGGATCGATCCCACTGAACCACACTACCTCAAAAGAAAACTTAAGAACAAAAATGTATGCTTTCTTTTTATTGTTACATATTAAAT